>JBBPRG010000201.1:0-17866 GCA_038092895.1 Chalciporus pseudorubinellus | reverse complement strand
CTTACGTGTCCAAGGAACAAACCAAATGGGTCGATTACCTAAAGATAGCCCAGTTCCATCACAACAATTCACTTTCTACTGCTACTGGCACCATCCCCTTCACTGTCACTCGTAACTACTTCCCACGCCTTGGGTTCGAAGGAAATGACACAGCGGCTGGAGCTTTTGTTGATGGAATAGGGAAATCCCATAGAGAAGTAGAAGAGGCGCTAAAAGAAGCGCAAGAGAGGATGAAAAAGAACGCGGACAAACATCGATCCGATACCCCGGATTACGAAATTGGAGATAAAGTTTGGCTCTCCACAGAACATCTCAAACTTCCCTATCCAGCCCGAAAATTCACACAGTGTTGGATTGGACCCTATGAGATCACTCGGGTCCTCCCTAACGCCGTCACCTTGAAATTACCCAAAACTATAAAAATACTTCCAACAGTTAATATCTCACGTGTAAAACTGGCCCGAGAACCCCTTGACGGCCAACATGTGCACAAACCGGATGCTATCAAGGTTGACGACGAGGGTTGGGAAGAATTTGAGGTGGATTACGTGGCAGGATCACGGTTGAAAGGTCGCGAACTAGAATATCTGGTTCACTGGAAAGGCTGGGACAAAACAGATCACACCTGGGAAAAGGCATCCAATCTTGCCAATGCCCCTGAGGCAATTGCCGATTTCCACAAAAAGAATCCCTCAGCACCTCGCAAACTCCGAGGACTTTCCATGACCGAATTCTCACAGTTGTTCCAAACCTGCAACAATCTAACCAAGATTCCTCCGCCTTCTGCTCCAACTTGTCTGGAATACGAGTCCTAGAGAGGGGATAGTGTTATAGTATTTAAAAACATTTTAATCTTTTGCACTTGCATGGACTCGAACACTTGTCCTGGGACTATCACATGACTAGACACCATTTCCTGTTCTAATTATAGCCGGAATAGTCATCCCAGTATTACATAAGCAGAGTCACGTGACCCTTACGTCATCATCGGTCCGGACTTCATTCTATCTTTGCTATCATTCTATTCCTGTCCTTATCTCTACCCGTGCCTGTTTCATCTATGAATAGCCTGATCTGTGCACACTCTCTCTACAGTATATAAACCCTCATGTAGTAGCACACACCCCAGCCTAATTCATTTGTTCACATCGCCCACTAGCGTGTGTTCTAAGTCTAAGATCTCCCATCCCTCCTTTCTGTCCATCGTTGGGTCTAGTCCCTGCCGGGTATTGTGCGATGTTGGCCTTCAGCCTCTATCGAAGCATAACACAAAGTGCCACTGCCACTGCCAGTTGCTTGCAGGCACTTCATCAGCTATTCCCTGGCATTCATCAGCAATCACTGGGCATTTGTCAGCAAAGGCTTGCAATTACTCATCTGCCTGTAGCTGAGATTTATCCTAAATAGGCAAGTGTAAATTACTATAGATATGGTTCAAAATAGCCTGAGAAAAAAAGACATAGGGAGAAACACCCATAGAACAAAGGAAGCTAATCAAGGGAGCAGAATCCCCTAGTGAATAGACCCTAATTCCTACTACTGAGTCTAAGGGAAGGCTATTGATCCCCTTCTAAGAGTCCCTAGTATCCTTTACTTGAGAACTCTACATGCCTCTCTGCTAATCTCTCAGACATATGGATCACTACTGGTTCACCAATAAACAGAGGTTCAAGCAAGTAATCTTGTTGAGGGGAGAGTGTGATTTCAGAAGGCTTACAATCACCACTCACTGATTCTACTCAGTAACACCAGATATCCATATTAGAGGTCTACTGATCATATCTGAGCTAAGTCTAATAGGAGCTTCACCAGTGAAGCATATATTTCTCAGAGAGACAACAGCAGGTGAATGTTAACTTTCAAGTGTCAATTACTGACCATAATCTTTAGGAGAGTTTAGACCAAGCAATTCTCTCAATAATTTTTGAAGCCCACATGAGGGGTTGATCTTATAAACCACTCCATCAACATTAACATTGATCATACTGTTACTTTGAGTGATTGCCCACTATGCTAATTCCTATTGGTTTCGCTATTTTTAACTCTTCACTACTGTACAGCGCTAACTAGCGCTCCTCTTGACTTCTAACCTGTCTAGATCAATTCTACAGGTCTTTTTACCCTCAGTGCCAACTTGGTTTGTTTCCTACTTATCTCTGCACAAGCAGAGCCTTATCTTTGTGTTGTGTTCGTCTTTGACAGCTGTGGCTTGCTAGTTGACAGCTACTTGACAGCTTGTTTACCAGGCTTTGTATACACTACACACAACTCCCCAGAGTCCGCTTTGGCTAACCTTTGGTTACTCACTGTGGACTCTAGTCCCTGCTCTCCATAGCCTCTTGAGTCGACCCAACAAGTGGCTAGTCTGCTTCTGCAAGCTTTTGGCTGCAACACATACCCACAGCAGTATCATCACCACATTATCCACACCATCTCACAGCAGACACTGAATTCTGTTGACAACAAGCGTCATGACAGTGAACCCTTTCACCTCATCAGCCAGCATTATGCCAGGTGTTCTACTGAGCCACAGAAGCAAGGATGCTTCAGAGAAGTTTACAGGCAATACCACAAGGTCTGACACTTCACTCAGCAGTGCAAACAAGCATTGACTAGATATGGAATCACTGACAAATCTGAGAAGTGCAAAGAAGTCACCTCCTATTGCAGCACAAAGTATCAAGACTTATCCAAGTCTTGAGTGGATACTGAAGTGATGACTGGAGCAAATTCAAAAGGCAGATCCTTGACTTCTTTGATGCAGATTGGGGACCCCATGCAGCATTTCTAGCAAAGGACTGTGCAACCAAAGTTACAAAATTACACAATTGACAGGCCAATCAGCAAGTATGTATGATGTAAACCATTGATAGGCCCATCAGCTATGGTGTATCCATTACTCCCTTAATCATGATAAAAGTTTGGCAACCCATTGGTGGGTCCATTCACCCTTGGCAATGCACTAATGGGCCCATTTGATAATGTACCATTTATTTTTGGCAATCCATTAGTGAATAGTAGTAATACTAGTAGTAAAGACATTAGCCTTGGCAACCCATAGGTGGGCCCATTTGATAGTGAACATATTATTCTAGGCAATCCATTAGCCTCAGAAATTCATCATTCTTGGCAATTCACTAATGGGCCCATTTGGTAATGTACCATTATTTTCGGCACTCCATTGGTCAATAGTAGTAGTAGTGGTGGATTCACTATCCTTGGAAATCTGTTACTCTTGGTAATTCACTAATGGACCCATTTGGTGATGTACTATAGACTAGTGTTAGGCAAGTTATCCCAAGCACCAAGCATACACTCCATGTAATAGGCTCAGCAGATTGTTTGGTCAGGTTTGCCAGGGTGTGCAAGCAGTGTGCACATACCTGTCCACTAAATCATGTTTTGCATATTTTTGGACTTTGCCAAAATTTTTCAGGATAGTGACTGTGACTATGGTCACTGCAACCCCTGTTCGGCACTCTGTATCTTGCTGGTGGGCCTAGGTCCCCTCTTTACAGAAAGCAACTACTGTTTTTGGTGAAACACAGGCAACTAGCTATTACTGATAGACAAACCTCAATTGTAATTTTCAGCAAACCAGTAATGGGCCCATTCTTAATTGTTGGCAAACAACTGATAGGCCCATTATGTAGCTATTACTTCAGGTAGACTAATTTTTATCTCTCATTTTCAGTGAATCAGTGATGGGCCCATTGAATGACCTATGTGAATGCTTCAGCAAATCACTAATGGGTCCATTCCATCTTGAATGGATTTTGGCAAAACATTCAATCTACAATAGTCAATTGCCTACATAGATACAAAATGCCTCAATGTATGAAATTGTTTTGATAGTGGGATTTACAGTCAAATTAGGTCACTTCAGTCAACCTGCCCTGAGTACCCCTTAGATATAATATAACTCACATTCCTTACACCTAAGAGGCCCTTATGCAAGGTATTTCCCACCATATAGTGGGTCAATGCCACCAATTCCTGGACTGTCCCCACCTCCTGCATAGTTTTGTCAGCCAATTAGTTCATGCATCTCTGGGGCTAGCCCCACTCTGTGGGATCATTCCATGAGATTATTGTATCAGCCCACATCCCAGGGGTGTCTGGGGTCCCTTTTCAATTGTATATCCTCCTTTTGCATTTTTCCATTGCTTTTTCCCATATTGTCTAGCATCTTTTGAATTCTTTTCTGCTGGTTTGATCTATGAATTATTTCCATATTATATTTCATATTCACGTCCATTTAGCAGCCTATTTTCATTCTGTCAGCCAGATACACTGTTATACCATTATATTAGCTCACTGATTTTTTTATTCCAGATATGCAGACTATGCAGGCTATTCAGTTGGCTTCTGGGCTGTTCCCCCTCTTCCTTGCCCACCCTCTCATACTGTCCCTGTGAGCTGTCCCCACCTCCCCTTGGGGCTAGCCCACCCTCTCACAATTTGCCTGTAGGCTGTCCCCATCTCCCCCTGGGGCTAGCCCAATGTCTCATCTCTCTTCAGTTGGGCTCTCACAATTCACACATTAGTCAGCACTTGCATATTTCTCATATGAAAGAGAGGAAAGCTTGTTCTTCAGTTCACTTTTGTTATTTACATTTAGTAACTGTCTATATTATCCACCAAATTTACGAGACATTCCTTTGTTAGTTCTTGCCCTCAGTTGAGTTCATGTCACATACCTTTTTAGTATTAATGACACATTGACGGAGATTTACTCTTGTCTCTAATATAACAAGGATGTCCACCCCCAATGGAAGAACTCCTACCTTGATGTTCCTCATCCTTGGTCCTTTGCTTTGCTTGATAACTTGCTGAGTCAGCTGACCTAGACCCTTTTTGTTCTCCTTGATTGTTTGCACAAGTATGATGGTGAGAAGGGGATTGATGACAGGTACTTGGTTGATCTCAGGAGCTTGATGTAGAGTGACATGAGCGAGAGTAATGGCAAGTATGTTGCAGTGATCCATTGCACAAACAGGCTTGGTGATGAGACAGGGACTGACAATCATGGCACATGCAAGAATAATGCTGACCAGGAGCATTCTTGCATGAGAGAGTATCATCCCATCCTGCAGAATCATGCCACCATGGTGAGCGACAACAAGACAGAGACAAATGGTATCACCCCATGGTATCATGAGCAGCAGGCAAACAACAATGAGATGGAAACAAACAGTAATGCCCCACAGTATCATCAGGAGTGGGAGAATGATGACAAGATGGAGACTGACCATGAGGAGCAGGAGAACCATGATAAGATGGTGACCAATTGACAGAACCATGAGGAGCAGGCAAACATTGACAAAACAGTGGCTGATTAATGGAAGAGAAATGATGGTGAGAACCATCCGCACACTTGGCTGGTGCTCAAGCAACCTTTGCAACCAATCACCTTGTGGCTTTTCCATCACCTTCTCTTCCTTTGTCGTCAGCAGCTTTGCCCTCATCTTCCTGGCTGACTTCCTTTTCCCTCAAACTATCTTCTCTTTTATTCTGTGGTAAGTTCCCTTGTTTGAAGAGAACCTTCCGTCATCCATTATTCCCCTTTCTCCCCATCACAAGTGGAATATCCATTGCATAGGGGGTTTTAGCATTGACTGCATCACAGATATCTAATGACAACCATTAGTCCTATACCTTCTCAGATCAGCATGTACTTACCTGTCTTCCATGCTTGGAATGTCAATATATCAGATGACATGGACTCATAATCATCTCTGGAGGGCTCATTGTCACTTTCATCCCCATTTCCCTTTCCCTTTCCCTTTCTATTGCCAGCACACCCCATCAGATCATATATATGGAAGCTGAGCAATTGACATATCTGGTCTATAGGCACACAATGCCAGCTGAAATCTGCATTGGGCACCAGCACCTCCTCCAGCCACCCCATGATCATGAATCATTTTGAGTTAGCAATTGAGACTAACGACTTCCAAGGGACTGAGTCCCTCTTAACATTGAATTCCCCTGTGTAGATGTAACATTATTTTTGTTGCTGAACCCCTGTCAACTCATGTACTCACCAAGCAGTTCTAATATCACATATGCCACCATTCAACCCCATCAATAGTACTCACCTGATCAAAGTTGCCCAGTATAGGAATAAGATGGGGTGGGGCCATGTAGTCCTATGACAGCCAGCAATGAAGTAGACAAGAGGATCAGTGGGAGTACTCACTGATATAGGAGGCAGAAGAGCAACTAAGGAGTGCTGGGAGGCTAGCATGAGTGTGAGAGCCAGATGAGGTGAGAGCTGAGATTGATAGGTCTAAGTGGGTGACCTTTTATATGTAAAGTACATGGTCTGTGCACTAGAAGGTCTGTGCGCATATAGCAGCCATGTATATTAGCTAGCCAATAGCAATAAGTGCTATTTCTAAGTGTGTAAGCATAGTTTTCATGTCATGAGTGACATGGGAGTTGTATGTAATAGAAGTACCCTGATTGGATAGAACCAATAGGATTGTCATGGAACCTATTCAGGTGTCATGAAACCTGTAAAGGTGTCATTACTTCAACACTCAGTACTCAGTCATTTGATCCACACTCAATTAGTGCTTGCTGAGGATATTCTTCATCACCATAATCCACCCCATCTCATTCCAGTACCTTCTTGTTTTCTCCAATCCTACTATCTGCCACCTCTCACTTAGTAATTAAAAGTCCAGTTGCACAACCTGTAAATGGCAACTGGACTAAACCCAACTGATTGCAACTGGACTGCAGTTGCCAGTTGCTGATATTTGAGATGAAAAGACTGCAGTTGCAACTGGTAAAAAAAGACCAGTTGCAACCAATGCACAGCCACCCCTATGTATTACCCTTTTTTTCTGATTTTTCCTAATTTTTCCTGATTTTTCTGGACCTTTATGGATATTATTTGAGTTTTTTGATGAATATCAAAGTTAGTCAATGACAATATTGATTAACATGTCATAGAATTCATTCTATCATGTATATACACTCTCTGAGTGACATATTTATCTATATATCATTAGTCTGTGTTGAGAATTGAGTTTATGATTGGTCTTGACTTCACATGTAACTTGATATTATCTGATGTATCACTACAAAAGACATGCTGTTTTGAAATGCTCCTATCTTTACGGCGTGTGAACCGTTTTGCTTGACCCAGGAACCGATTTGTAGCCAGGAACCGGTACTGGACCGATGATGACGTAAGGGTCACGTGACTCTGCTTATGTAATACTGGGATGACTATTCCGGCTATAGATAGAACAGGAAACGGTGTCTAGTCATGTGATAGTCCCAGGTTGAGTGTTCAAGTCCATGCAAGTGCAAAAGATTAAAATGTTTTTAAATACTATAACACCTTCCTGTGGACTCGTGTTCCAGACTTCCTGCTACATATTCTGGACTCCTAGTTACACTTTCTGGACTCATTCTGTCTATTTTTATATTACCTTCTGTCACTGCCAAAGTCTTGGGAATACCCAGACTATAAAAGACTGTACCTGTACTTAGTTGTTTGAATATCATCTTTCCCGATCACTTCCTTCATCCCCTTAAGTTTGCAAGGGTTCTCCTTTTCTCCACCATTGCCCTCATTGAATATGACCATCTTTTTGTCCTTCCCTTCTGTTCTAAGCATCAGAAAGAAGTCAGGACTCTTGGTTTCATTCCAGAAACCCATTTTCCAGTTCTCTAAAGTGTGGTATGCATGCCTCTATAGAAGTCTATTCTCTTGTCCTTTCCTACTAGAATCCCTAAGGGTCACACATATTGCACCCTTCCTCCTCTTCTTCTTTTTCTACTGACCACCTAGGATATCTTTCTCTGGGATCTTCTAGATTTCTACACCATTAACAACATACTTCACAGATAAAATAATCATACCTCTGTCATTCTTCTGCATAGCATAAAACCAACATTGATGCATATTCCACGTTTGCTCCTTCCTTCCTGAGGGCATGTATAGAGCAGCCATCAACAAGATTGCTCACTTGGTCTTCCCATACTTTTCAGCCAATGCAATGGCCTTTGCTTCCATTTCTGTGCTGAGAGCCTCATATTTTCCCAATGCTTCCTTGCTCAACAGACTACTCTTGGCCCCTTCTTCATCATTACCCTCATCACATTGAGTCAACCACTTGGAATGGCTAAAGTATCAACAAGTAACCTTAGACTGTAATAACATTAGCTTGCGCCCTAATGTTGATTGATATACATGTTCACCCTCATCAACTGTTTCACCTCCCCCTCATCATGTGGGTTGTCATCCTCATCTTGTATATACTCTGCATCTGGAGTGTACACACTGGCCTTGTCTTGACACAGTGTGAGCTCAGCATCAATTGCTGCAATTTTACCTGCTAAGTCATCTGATGTGAGGTTGCTGCCAACTTCATTGACCAGCTTTTCTCTCAATTTGTCAGAATAGTTGCTTCCACTTGCACTCGACTGGCTGCTGTCTGTGTTGTCTTTCTCCTGCTGTCTTCGACTTCAGTGCAATAGTGCCTAGTGTAGCTGTAATTGTCTGTACTCCATGTCACTTATTTATCCCTTGTGCAAATAGAAATAGCCTACCCTTGTAGTTCTTCAATTCTTCCTCTTCTGTATTAGAGTTGTCCTTGTCATGGTGCTTGCCCCTGCTTGTGTTTAGTCCTACCAGTCAGTCAATCAATCAATGGACAGCAGCTTAAATGTAACATGACCACCTACCCAATGTTGTCAACTGTTCAGACTGAGCTGTCTTGCTCGCTGACTCTGGCTCATCAGTCATATGCTTGGCCATCTGTTTGCGCCTGTCCTCTGATGACGAAGACACCATTTCATGTCCTAGAGGTCATTTAATCAATGGACATCAAATGTTGTCGACTGTGGCACACTCTCAGACTGATCCTTCTTGCTTTCCACCTTCGACTCCTCAGTCATAGCCTTGACCTTGTCACTCTCTGACTCACTAGCATTGCCTCATTCTCATGAGGATAATTGACTACCTGTTCACTGATGACGAACATGCAACCCTATGTTCTAGCAGTCATTGAATGAGTCGATTGTCTTATCCCTTAGACATTGAACCACTTACCCAATGTCTGTGCACTCAAGTTGAAAGGATCTTTCATCCGATCATTAGCATTCACATCAGAAGCATTAGCTTGGAAGGAGGTGCTCTTCTTCACCAGTTGAGGCTTTGGCCTTGGCCTTGGTTTCTCTGTTTCAGACTGATCTTCATCCTTGTCTTGCCCCTCAATGGCGATGTGGAGGGCACGGGGTCGAGAATTGTTGTCTGTGGTTGCGGATGTGGTTCCCTGCATCCGACCATAAGGTCACTATGTTTTCATGGAGATTGTGAAGTAATCCTACTGTTACTTGTGAGGCACTGAAATGTTTCCCTGAACATATGCATAGAACTTGCACATCTGCAGATGCTTGCTCAGCCCAAGATTCAATGGGCTTCTTGTTACATCTCAGAGGCATGGAGTGAGTTTTGATAGTGGATGAATGGTGTTGATGAAATGCAAAGGACAGTGCACAAAAACTCGACCAAAGTACCCCCAAACTACAAGCCACAATGTGCAATCACTGGATTGAACCCTTCCAGATGTGAAGTCTGAGAGGAATTTTGATAGACTTGTAGTCCCACCGTTTAGCAAGGTTTCAATGGGGTGCCCCAGAATGCAGAGTGGAAGGGGGTAAAAAATGTGACCAAATGCTTCAGCTGTCTGTTTATAAGCACAGCACATGACTTTTCTGAGTCTGTGCTATGTTCGCTCAAATCTCTGACATACCTGTCAGCCATCAATCACAATGTTGATTGTAATTGTATTCAATATGTTCCATCCTCGCTGGGACCCCACAATGGACAGGCCTACCCCCAAATCATTGAATCAGCATGTGTTTCTTGAAGGGTGATCATGATGATAAACTTACTACCATGAGTGTAATGAGGGGAATGCAATTGTGGTTTGTCTCTGAATAGTGAGGGATATATTGATCAACATATAAATTGATTGACATTCAAAAGCTGACAGATGATCCTGTCAAAAAGTGATGACAGATCCTGTAATGACATTGCTGCAATGGGTGCATAGGAGTAGCTAGCTGATAGAGGAATTGCAGGTCAGTGGTCAAAGAAGAGGACAATTTACCAAGTCTAAAAGCCTGGGGTGACAGACAAAGCGAGCCCAATGAGGGCACCACCAACATTCCAGTGCAAGTGGAGACATGCAGTCAAGACATGAAGTCTCAATGCAAGCACAGGGACTTGAAGTCCTCTTTTATGAAGTGAACGGTGTGAAGCCTGTTTGGTGTAGACCAGTTGGCTGGATGGTCATGGTGATGGAGGTTAAAGAACTTAGTGGAGGTTAAAGGACTTACTAATTACAAAATCCATAACCATACTTTGCAAATTGTGAGGTTAGTGGTGGATTTTTGTGTTGCTCAAGCCACGTACTATTATCAAACTTGCCTTCAACTCAACAACCTTCCCCACCAAGATTGCAAAGGTCGAACCCCCAGCCCTGCCACCGCCTGCCACCTGCCACCTGTCACCCACCTTCTTCCTTTATCTGACCAGGCTTTGCACTGGTCAAACCACTCACAGTTGACTTTGCATTGCTGTATCACTCTATTGGATTGTGAATCTGATAGGGTCCCTCGCTTTCAATATTCCTGGCCACTCCCTTGAATGACTACTACCACCTGGACATGCTACCTGCCACCTTTCACCCACATCCTCCCTTTATCTGACCAAGCTTTGTGCCATGGAAACCACTTGCAGTTGGCTTCACATTGCTGTGATACTATTGGACTGTGAGTCTCATAGTATTCAAGCTATTCTTAGGGCCTCATGTGACATCTCCCCTACCTCTCCTATCATGCAATAACCTCCTCCTGGTCCTCATGCATCTCCCCCACCTCTTCTTGTCGAAGTAATGACACCTTTAACAGGTTCCATGACACCTGAATAGGTTCCATGACAATCCTATTGGTTCTATCCAATCAGGGTACTTCTATTACTTACGACTCTCATGTCACTCATGACATGTGAACTATGCTTACACACTTAGAAATAGCACTTATTGCTATTTGCTAGCTAATATACATGGCTGCTATATGCGCACAGACCTTCTAGTGCACAGACTATGTACTTTACATATAAAAGGTCACTCACTTAGATCTATCAATCTAAGCTCTCACCTCACCTGAGCTCCCACACTTGTGCTAGCCTCTCAGCACTCCTTAGTTGCTCTTCTGTCTCCTATATCAGTGAGTACTCCCACTGATTCTCTGCCTACTTCATTGCTGGCTGCCTCACACCATATTATTCCTATAGATTATGAACCCTACCAAGGCTCTGTGAAAGCTGTCCATATGATGACTTTCCCTGCCTGGCTCTGGGAAGACAAGATGACTCTTGTTCTTGTGTGGCTTATCACCATTGTTGTGATGATCGCCTTTGAACACTTCACTTCAATATTGGTATGCATTGGCGTGTCATTAATCCTTTTATTTTGTGGCTCCTACTTGGATGACATTGAGCTGACCTGGGGACCATTCAGGCTTGAACGACTACCAGTCCTTCTGAGACATTTATCCGAACTCAGAGTGTGCCCATCCAAAGTAGGTATTCCACCATTCCCACTTATACTCCTTGTCCTAGTCCTCCACATCCTCCTCCTCGTCCCTCTCCTCATCCTAACTTGAGGCCCTACACCTCAAACTCCCACTTGATTCACAACCTCCAGACTCAATTTCCTTTAAGGCAACCCACTTCTCTTGAAAGACCCTGGGCTACCAATGGTCAAGTCTGCCAATGCTGCCAATTCCACATCCTTGAAGAAGGAGAACTCTGCCCCATGTGCAGATTTGAGAATCCATCTCTCCTATATCATCTTTCTGTTGAGCCCACCACTCCAAAAGACCTCCTAGTGCATTCTCACCCATCTATCTGACCTTTTGACTTGTTGTCATTAGTCCATCCTCCTTCTCCACCCATTCACTTGCAGCAAGGCACACTGTTCATCCCTACCTCTCTTTTACCTTCCCCACTGCTCTCCCAGTACGAAATCCATGGCGTCATCTCTTTTCCTCACTCCAGCTCAGGAGAGCACCTTCTGGAAAATGGATCTGTCAGAACCAGAGCCAACAGCACTGGTATTCTGCCAGGTACCTTGTCTACGCTCAACAAGACCCTACATGGAAGAATTGTTCTCCAAGAAGGAAGAAGAAATCAACAGGTATTTCCCAACAGTACCTGCCTTGAAATCTCATGAGGAGATCATGAGGGATCATCACAAAAGAGGCAGTGATCACTCCACATATCCCTTTTACATTCACCCCGCTTACCCTCTTGTCTACTGTAATCTTGATGAAACCTCTTGCTTTGCCTACCCCATTTGAATCTATGCCAATGAAATTGTCAATTGCAAAAACCAGAGATGTGCCCCCATACTAGCTGAATCATTTGCATATGAAAAGAAGCCACTCCATGCCATCTACAAATCTGCTGGTTATCCTTTGCCTGACGAAACATACTGGGACACTGTTGATATACCCCTCCACAACTGCGGTTGGGAGATTCCCTGTACATATCTGGAATGACCACATTCTCAACTCCCTCACCCCCAACTTCATCATCAAGGATGACTGGTATACCCCCTTTCATCATGATGTTATCACCCAAAGGCAGTATAACAGGATCTCCGACAGGGAGATGAGGAGGCACTTCCATGCCATCAACTCTTTTTACCTTGCATGCTCTGATGCCACTCTCAGAACTATCCCTCACCTCAGGCAGGTGAAAGAACTCCTTGACCGCGACAACATTGCTCTTCGAGAGCATCTCACTGACCTCACTGAAGATTGTGTGATCCTTCTCAATGTCCTCACCCATCAGCATGCCAGACTCAATAAACTCCATCGTTGACTCTCTAGGCATGGCTGACAGGGAGATTCTGAGAAGGAAGATAACATGTCAACAGGAAATGTCAGACCTGTTGAAAGACTCCACTCAGAGAATGTCCGAAATAATCCCCTACAGGATTTGGCCAACGCCATGGTATGTCAGTGCACCCTACACTGCTGAAGAAAAGGGTTTCACAAAGGGCAGACATTTTATTGCAAACAATTGGCTATACTTTAATCTCACCTCTGTACAGTACCTTGAATTTCCTCTTGTCTTACCTATTACCTCCTGCGATGTACAGTATCTCCCGCTCTCCACAAAACTTGGTAATCCACATTGGTTTCCAAGTTGCATTGATGCCTTCAAAATGCTTGAGAGAACTGCTGCACACCTGATGCCCCTGTGGTATCAAAAGCTTGAGATAAAACGCTCACTCCAGGAGGATATCACAGAGGATTCGAGTTCATCAGAGGAAGGGGGGATTCCTTTCAAGGACACTACTGAACGAGGACCACCATCACCTCTTGAGGACATGGAGGACACAGGACTACTAACACTTCCCTTTGCATTCCTTCCATCTTATATGCCTATTGATACTTTTGATCTCATAGACCTCTATACATTTGCACTATGATGACTCTTGCCATCACTTCTGACTTCAAAGTTGAGTCTCACCTCACTGCCCGCATTTCTATCCTCACAGATACTGAGAACTACCCCTTGTGGAGTTTCCTCATCTCCAGCATCCCCCATGGCCAGCTCTTCTGGCCCATCATCTCTGGAGACAGCCTTTACATGGCTATGACCAATGATGCCCAACACACCACTTGGAAGCAGATCAATGCCAAGATCGTCACATTTATCCTTGTTAATATCATTCCTTCCATGCACCACCTTGTGACTTGGGAATACATTGTCGACAGCGCTAATCCTGCTCCATCCCTTGCCAAGAAACTTTGGGATAAACTCTATGAGCTTTATGGCACTAAAGGCATATCTGGAAACTTTAACCACTTCAGCCGGGCCATCCACCATTTATTCGCTCCCATACCTTGTCACATGACATCAGCACCTTGATTGGGTACTTCAATGAGATGACGAAAGGAGGACTGGATCTTCCTGAGAACCTTCAAGCCATGATCCTTCTCTCTCATCTCCCCAACTCTTTTAGTTCACTGATCTCAACCATCATCACAGAGACAGACTTGACAATAGACAAGATCCTCCCCAAGCTCAATGTTGAGCTCAACCTCCATGGTGCTATCACTTGCCCTGACCAACACCCTCAATGTTCCTCCATGGCTGCTGTTATGGAACCAGATGCTTCCATAAACCAGATCATGGGTTACTCAATGTGGTCCACTGACGAATAACACCTGGAACCCACAGCAAACTTCCTCTGACAGCAATGACCAGAGGAAGTGCAGTGCTTGCAGTAGAGGCAGAAGAGGCAAGGGCCCCAATCAGCCCAATGCTCCCACCTATCCACCAGGTCTCTCTCACCCAGCAGGTCCATCATGCCCTGATAACTCTGGCCTAGCCAACTCTGGTGCCAGGAATAACCAGCGACACCCTCAGAACAAGGGCAAAGGCTGTGTGAATATGCTTGATGGTAACAACAACACATTCATCTACTCCCTTGATGTGTCAGAACACATTGCAATTGACAAGGACACCATCCCCAATGTTCACTTCATGAGCGAAGAGAACCCTCTTGTCATACAAGACCTACAGAAACAGAGGGCCAATCTCATCACCAGATGGAATGAACCCTTGCTCATGCATGAGCAGATCATGGAATTGGCCAATGGAGCTGGTAAAATGGCTGTCGCAGATGATGATGAAGATATTTGTAGTGATGTTGCAGAACCTGAATGGCGCCTCCCTAGTGAGAGTGACACAGGTATGAATATCGCCCCTCCTACTACCCATTGCTTTTGCACTGGCTCCTCCCACTAAATAGACTTGCAGCCAAAGGCACAGTCGACCTTCTAAAGGGAAGAGAGCACAGCAGGAGAAGGAGAAGAAATCTTACTTTGGAAACATGGACAGATATACTGATGGTACTTGGAAACATGGTTTGTCTGGCGCAGATAGAGTACCCGTTGATGCTCCATATGAGCTCACTGTTAAGTCCGGACCTTCCGGAGTAAGTCCAATGGTACCGGAACGAAGTCCGAAGAGTTAAAGGGAAACAAAGGAGTTGGGTTACTCAACGAGGACAACGGCGCAGGACTTGTGTGTCACGCCCTTGTGTAAGTCCAGTCCTTGTAGGGGACAGAGATGAGGTCGAAGACAGAGGCAGCGAGCAGAGGGTCGGAGATCTGGAGCGAGTGTCTGGAAGACAGAGAACTTGACAAAGAGAACTCAGAGGAGGAGGGACTTAGAACAGGAGGTGAACTAAGTTGATATTCAAACTGAGGAGTACATCCCTGTAGACTACCAGTACTTATAGGACAGACGGTAATAGGGAATACTGGTAAAGGGTCAGAACAGGAATCGGGATGGTAAGGGAAAAGGGCCCAGTTCTCCGTCAGGGTGGAAAGGAAGGAACGGAGATGAAGTAGGGGTAGTTACAAGGGTTTGACTACAGCGACAGCAAGTCACTGCGTGCAGGGAGAGATAACGGAGATGAAGTTCTGGGGATGAAACTCTGGTCGATGTCCGAAGGACTTGGTAGGATTTTAGGGGAAGGTGAAGAGGTGAAGGAGTTGCTCGGAGCGGGGTAACCGGAGATGTTTGGGGTCGGTCGGGATGGATATGACAGTGCCCCCCTTTTAGTGCCAAGCCCTCGAGGCAGAGGAGAACGGGAAGGGTAGGTGCCGGTGGAACCACGGGGAAGTCCGAGCGGAGCTTGAATGCAAGGATGAGCGGATAAAAAACGTGCGTGAGTGATTCCGTCCTTCAACCCAAACCACCATGTCCGCAAACCCCAACAACAACAACAATATCATCAACCTCTCGGGGCTCTCCGTAGCCCAGCTTCAAGAGCTGATCACGGTCCGAATGGAAGAGGAGCACCGGGCGGAGGAGGAGCGTCGGGCGGAGGAGGAGCGCTGAGCGGAGGAGGAGCGCTGAGCGGAGGAGGAGCGCAAGAGGCTGGAGGAGGAGAAACATCGTCAGGAGGAGGAAGAATGACGTCGGGCAGAGGAGGAGCGGAAGCTGAAGGAGGCCACCGAGGAGAGGTGGAAACAGGTGAGTGGTTTTTCAGCTAACGGAGAAGCTTCAGCAGGAAGAAAGCGCGCGGGTCGCGACTGCCCAGGCGAAGGGGAAGGGTAGACAAGGGTTGAGGTCGGTGAAGTCCGGGGGGTTGAAGGTGAGTAAACCCTCCCAGATGTCCTACAACTAACTAACTCCCTTGTAGAAAAGGATCGCGGATGACGAGTCCACAGCGGGGAGGGAGCGCCCGGGGTCGGAGAACCCGGAGTGCAAGTGCTGCATCGCCTGGAAGGTCGAGTGCGTGGTCCCCGCGGACGGCAAAGGGGTGGCTTGCCTGGTGTGCGCAAGAGGGCACGTCGCCTGCTCCCTTCGCTTCGGGACAAAGCGGAGTTGGGTGCAGGTGAAGGAGAGTCCGAGGGCGGGAGAGAAGAGGAAGAGGATGAGGCCGGTGGTCGAGATCCCAACAGCGGGATCATCGAGAGGGGCAGGGACCCGGGAAGGGGATCCCCTGGAATGCATCGCCAACGTTCTGGAGGAATGGAGCGGGTTCGCGAAGTCGATCACCAGGTCGATGAAGAGGATCGCGGACGAGCTCGAGGATTTCAATGAGGGATACCTGGGGAAGGATGTGAGGGAGATCGGGGTCGGGACCACGGACACCAATGAGGAGGAGGATGGGGACTACGAGGAGTCCGCTGAGGAGACTGGGTCTGGGTCCGGAGAAGAGGAATCGGAGGAGGAGGTGACAGGGGACGAGGAGGAGATGAAGGTAGAGTAGTCCCGCCCGTCCCCCCCTGTAGTTTTCTTTGTTTGTATATAGTAATGATGATTTTTTGATTGATTTTTTGTTTTTTGATATAAGTAACGGAAAGAGAGAAAAGAGAAATGGAAGGAGAAACTAAGAGTCCGGTAGTGGCCCCGGCTTATCGGGGTACTTCTCGTGGAAGTCCGCGATGAGTTCCGTGGCGTTTCCGAGCTCCGTAGCTAACAGCCAGGAGGTCTCGTCGTCGGTACCTTCATAACCGAGCCAGCGAACTAGGTAAAGGAGTTGACAGTGGCATCTTCTCCAATCGATCTTGGAGTCTAAGACTTCCTCGATAGCGTACTCGGGTTCTCCGTCAACCTCAACCGGAGGAGGCAGAGGTTGTACCCGGTTGGATATAGTGTTCGGGGTTGAAGGTTCCAACTGGGAGACGTGGAAAACAGGATGGACGGAGTTCATGGAATCTGGGAGACGTAAGGTAAAGGAGTGAGTTCCGGGTTGGGCGATGATGAAGAATGGCCCTAGGTTTTTATCCGAGAGTTTTTTAGAGGGTCTGGTAGTACAGAAGAACTTGGCCTTGACATAGGCTTGATCACCGACTTTGAAGTCTGGAGCCAGGGAACAACGGGCATCAGCCGGACCTTGATAACGCTTCTGTGCTGCCAACATCTCCGTACGGAGGAGTTCGTGGACTTGATCTAGGTCAGAGACGTAGGTCTTGGCGGCGGAGGACGTCAATTCTCGATCGGCGTAGACGGAGAAGTTCGGGTGATAGCCCTTATTGGCAAAGAACGGAGATACTCCAGTGGTTGCACTAGGTGCATTGTTGTAGGCGAATTCCACGAGCAGAAGGAGATCGGACCAGTTGTCCTGTTGGTAGTTGGTGTATATGCGGAGTTACTGTTATGCTTTGATAAAGGCCAAAGGCCAACGTCGCACAATACCCGGCAGGGACTAGACCCAACGATGGACAGAAAGGAGGGATGGGAGATCTTAGACTTAGAACACACGCTAGTGGGCGATGTGAACAAATGAATTAGGCTGGGGTG
>JBBPRG010000200.1:0-17895 GCA_038092895.1 Chalciporus pseudorubinellus | reverse complement strand
CTGAAACTCCGGCTTGCACCACTACGGAGGGTTCAGGGCGACCTGGAGAAATGGCTTGGCGCTGGAACCCAAGAAATATACTCTT
Organism: Chalciporus pseudorubinellus; assembly: GCA_038092895.1. Taxonomy (NCBI): domain Eukaryota; kingdom Fungi; phylum Basidiomycota; class Agaricomycetes; order Boletales; family Boletaceae; genus Chalciporus; species Chalciporus pseudorubinellus. The sequence continues at coordinate 17,810 of JBBPRG010000200.1, read as the reverse complement.
CAAGCGTTACTACAGCTGCTCCCTTCGAGTTGACGGAGAAAGAAAGCCAATCCCGACTTCGAGAGTTTGGAATCGTCTCTACGAATGGCTGGAAGTCCGCACTGGACAAATTGCGCCCGAAACAGCAGAAGGACGATGGCTCTTCTGTAACTCTTCGGCGAAAAGAAGAAGACAACTATGATGTCACTGATGTGGTCGTCGGGTGCAAAGAAGACATGAAGAACCTTTGGGAAGACCCCGTAGTTCAACAAGTCCTCGCACATCGCAAAGTCAACATCGAGGATTCTCCCGGATTGTGAGCATTACGTTTGACGATGTCGCGATGTCGTGCTTGGTTCCTGACACGCATTTTAAGTTTTATGAATGACATCGAGCGAATCGCTTCCTCTGATTACGAACCAAGTGACCATGACATCGTTCGTGCACGACTTCGGACTGTTGGTGTGCAAGAGCATCGGATCGTCATGGATGACGGTGAGTGGATCAAGTCATTGCTAGCAAAGTCTCCCATAGAAGGCAGACTTCGCCAACTTTCCTCCAGGTCTCGGAAGGGAATGGATGTTGTATGATGTCGGTGGTACTCGAGGATCAGTAAGCGATTCCTTTCTAGTTTCAACTGACCTGACCGACTTGGTATTTCAGCGAGCGGTTTGGGCATCGTACTTTGATGACGTGGACGCTATCATATTCCTCTCTCCGATATCATGCTTCGACGAGAGACTGCGGGAAGACTCCAGAGTCAACCGGTTGGAAGACAGCTATCAACTATGGCGTTCCGTGTGTTCCTCTCGGTTGCTTGCCCACACACAAACGATCCTCTTCCTCAACAAATGTGACCTACTTCACAACAAGCTGAAGCGAGGTATCCGCGTAAAAGATTATATCCCGAGCTTCGGAGAGCGGAAAAACGATACAGCTACCGTCATGAAATGTGCGTTCGCCTCCTACCATTATCATCTTCTTGTGGACCTGACCACGCGACCTTGCCGCGGCGATTTACGCTCTGTCAGACTTTCAATCACATTTTAAGGAGATATTCAAGTCGGTATCCCCAGAACCACGGCCATTCTTTGTTCATTTCACATCGGTAATCGTGAGTCTATCCCACCCTCGTTCTCGTCCTTGTGCCTGGCCCCTGCCAGGAAAACCTCTATTCTCGATTTCTACTCCGACGTGACCTGCTGACCGTGTATCTGTTCTTTTTAGGATACGAAAGCAACCGCAACGACGTTGGGCGTCGGTGAGTGATCCTCTGCGGGTTTAAGTTGCATTTGCCGAGTTATACACGTTCTGACCGTACGCGCCCGTTCCCCGACAGTCGAGGAAAGTATCCTTCGGTCACATCTAAAGAATGCAGATTTATTATGAACCTATGTTGTGTGTGTATGTGAAGGGATGGATGTACGCCTTGTCTTTTAATCTACTTTATATCTGGGTAAACCTCGGGGTTGACCCCAAGGGAGTTATATCGGTTTTCGAATGGGCATTGTATATATGTACTCGAGCTCGTACTAGTAATGCGTAACGGTTTCATCATTCCTAGGTCGGAAATTCGCTCCGGTCGTTGTCGACTTGCGCACATGGTCAATTGGTGGTGAAAAAGAGTCCCTGTAGCATAACTCGAGTCCTTTGTGCGCAAGACAAAAGGAGGGTTAGACATGTAATATATATCTAGGTCACAACGTGCGAGAGAGTGTCTATTATATATACAGCAATGCAATGATCATGATACCCAACTCTGTCCGTCCTCTCTCCCACTACCAGCACCATTCCTCAACGTCGGCGTACCTAACCCTCGTTCCGACCGACTCTGTTCCTCAGGGGACTGTGTCCTGGGAAACTCTCGGGGCGGAGACCCTGACGATGACCCATGTGCGGTAAGATCCACCGCAGGACTATCAGGTTCGTCGTCCGAATCGTGTGGGGTGCCGTTCGCGCCTAGAGTATTGAGGTTGGCGAGAGAAGCATTCCGTCGGGCACGTCGAGCGTGGAACGTTCGGCTAGCGGTCGCGTTCGAGAACAGGGGTAACAAGTACCTCTCATCCAAGGCCTGGAACCACTTGCCGTCCTCGTTGACCCCAACGCTCGCGCCGGCACCTGTGTGACCCTGATCCTGATCCTGACCCTGACTCTGTCCCACATCTGCAGGACCCTGAGGGTCTACGGACGTCATCGCCATGGGAAGGACCTCCGTTTCCGAGTCAAACGAGTCAGAGGAGGCCATCGAGAACGCGTTGTTCATGGACAACGAGTTAGATTGGGCGTGGTGATTGTAACTACGGGTTGCGTAGTGCGTTCCGATTGGATCTGCGGCACGTCCGTAGCCTTGCTGAGACGCTGAAAAGTAGGGTACACTTTCGTCTGCGTGTCTGCTCCACGGGCCAGAGGGGCGACGTCCGGACCAGGCATCGCGGCCGGTGGGTCCTTCCTCGTCGCTACTGCTAGCTGCTTCGTCTTCTACACCTGTGCGTATACCCAGGATTTCGAGCATCCGAGCGGTCGTACCGCCAAACACGATGACCGTGAGGACGACAACGACAAGTACGGTGATACGCAGAGTTTGTGCGTTATCACCCTTGAAACCAGCTGCGAGGGCGACACCGACAGCACCACGAAGACCAGCCCAGAACAACATCATCTGATATGAATGAGGCAGTTCTTCATTGCGCTGCCCGCGAGCGTGCTTGGTGAAAAAGTTGATTGCTTCCGATAGAGGGAAGACAGCCGCATATCGGGTGAAGACAACAGCGACGGTGGTGACGGCGATGAAGAGAGGCTTCACGTAGTTGGTCACTCGTTCCGTGGACGGTGGACTCGTGAAGAGGGAGAGTCCGAGATAGATGAAGATGAAGTTCTCGGAGAGTTGTGCGAGCGTCGAGAAAATATATTTGGTCGTGTGCTGTGTCCTGCGAGACATGGTGTGATATGCGTAGTGTTTCAGGGTGATACCACAGAAAAGGAGGGATACGATGCCGGACATCGATAGGCCGTTTGAGAAAAAGTAGCAAGTATAAGCACAGAGTGCAACGAGGCAAGACTCGATGGATGGGTAGAGGCTGAGGGAGGAATGCTTCAGCACCAGAGACATCGCAAGGCCAAAAGAGACTCCCAGCGCCATCGACACGCTAAAAGAGAGCAGGAAGATCCCAATTCCGTGGAAGACTGACAACATGTATATCTCCGTCCCGCTGAATCGTGTCAAGGTTCTGTGCGAAAGTCAGGGGCTGACGTGGACAGTGAAGCACTATGCTACTCACTCGTACATGACGATACTGACGGCGTCATTGAGAAGACTCTCGCCGAAAATGATCGTATATAGTTTTGGGTCAACTTTGTACTGCTGGAAGATGGCAAGGATGGTGATAGGATCCGTTGCAGACAACGTCGAGCCAAAGATGAGACATTCCAACAGGGTAACATCCAACGACTCTAGTCCCAAAAACGAATAAATATACACGAGGACACTGCACTGAAGCTGGTGAGCGATGTAAAAGAGAGGGGGAAATATGCATTCGCCACGCACCCAACTCCGATGGCAGATATCGTTGTTCCGAGAAACGCAAACGTAAGGATAGAACCAAAGTTGCGGAAGAAGTTCTCCTGAAAAAGTAGATGATGTTCGCGTGCCTTCCGAAAATCAGTTACGAGTGAGGATGCGCTCACCTGCTTCAATTCATAACCGGAGTTTAGAATGATCGGAGGCAGGAGGAGATTGAAGAAGAGGGTATGCTTGAACGTCTAAGGTGACCAGGTGAGTACCGTGCTGATGCTCAAGCTAATGACAAGGAGAAGGGTCTTCGAATCCAGACATATTGAAGGCTGTTCAGAGCCCCCAAATCTCGACACCATTGCCAGAAGAAACCATAAACTGGTTACTCACCAGCATTTCCCTGATCATGGTACCCGGCGCCAGACGAACAACCAGTCCAACAAACATTCCTGCAAAGATAGCAACCAAAGTTTCATGAATGGCCCGTATGCGCTTGATTTGGAGGTAGTATGAAGTCCATAGAGAAAGAATGAGGAGTAGGCAGACGAGGAAGAGCGACCACGAGGAGTAGTACTCTTCGTCTTCTACGATGGGGGCGCCGGGGACCGGGTCTGCTGCCTGAATGTTTATTTTGAAGGACATAGTTGCGAGGGAGTGGAGGGTCTATGGGCTGTCAGTGAGAATTCAAAGTGTGGTGCATTGGCAGTATCACTGTGAACAAGTGACCCTTCAGCGCCTCTTCCGCGCAGGCTGTGGGCCTGCGTATGGTCAATCGAGACAAGTGTCGATTACGTAAGTTGAAGGAGTGGGGAAACAGACGTGGATTATCTATGTGCGCCAGAGGCTACTCAATGACTACTACAGTTAGTATACTATAGATCTAGTGAAACTATCGCTCAACGCCCGCGGTCACCGTCGTTTATTCCTCGACTTTGGCAACGTCGTAAAGTTTGGCTTCCTCTCCTCCATCGCACTTTGAGCTGCGGCCTGTTGAAGCCGTGTAGCATACCACTCCTTGATCGCTTTGCCCGTGTCCGTGATAGTCACCGGTGGGTGTGATACGACCGGAGGCAGAGAGAGCAATTGACGGATTCGTGGCACTTTTAGCAGAATCGACTGGAGAGTTAAAACCCCAATGCCACTGAACACACTCAGCCATAATCCCTGCGTTCCTTTCAGTATGGTTTGCTGTGAAGAAAAGAAGGGGAAGAACTCACTGCAGGCATCCAGCTCATCATAGGAATAGTTGCCCATGAGGCTATTCTCATGACATTCAAGCCATGAGCGACGACAGGTTTGGATGGGTCCAGCTCAGCTCTCATTAACTATAGCCATCAGAAACCAACCAAATAAGTTAACAATACATGTTACTCACCAACAGTTGAACATTCATAGCCGCAAGCACAAGCGTAGGCATGACATAGCCACCAGTGACCGTCAAGTCTGGCAACCACGAGACGCCACTTTGAGTCAATTGCATGAGAGGCAGTGTGGTCATGTTTCTGACGGCGAAGAACAGTGCAAAGTTCGCAACCACTTGGGTGATAGGAGCCAGGAGCGTTGATGCAAATGACACGCCTGCAGTCTCCATGATTTTTTGCTTTTTCAACATGATCTCCATCTTGGCAGCTTGGCTATGTGCTACACTCGCTTGCTGGTCAAGTGCTTCCACCTGTGCGGTAAACGGGCGAAGGCGCGCCGCGGCACGCATGCTTGTAATGGAGTTGGGAATGAGGAGTACTCGCCAAAAAACCGTGCCTGCAACGATGGTGTAGAACCATGGCACACCGGTAGACACTTGCAACAGCTCGAATGTCCAGCTTATAATCCCAGACGGCCACCAAGTCGCAAGTCCCAGAGCAGCAAAGTCACCGTATTGCAGTGGTGGTATCACATTGGCCGCAGCTTCTGATAGCCCCGAGGTTGAACCTGTCACGTCAATCGGTACAGACAGAGACTCCGATGCAGGAATTGTGTCTGTAGTGAGAGACGCGGTCTGTGATGGCTCTAGGATTGGTGTGTTTGCAACGGCGGCTGATTCCTGCGGGGTCGCAGAAAAGGCTGCAGTTTCTGTCACCGGAACTGGTTCTGGTACGTTTTGGGAGGAAGTCGTTCCGGCCGGGGTCGCTGGCTTCGACCACCAGTAGTTTCGCGCGTTTGAAAAACCCTGCTGAGAGGATAGACTACCTAAACCAAGCTGTAGGCACGGTTTCGCAGTCAGAAATGATATTCATCTGAATTATTGCAACTGCTTGCCTGGAACGAAACCAGTCGGTCTCGGGACGGTAGTGCGACCCTAGCGAATGCCCTGCAATGCGAGTCAACATACATTTGCACAAAACGGAATAATCATATACCTTGAGCCAGAGCTTCGCAGAGCCATTCGACCGCTTGCGCAGACCGTCGTACCAAGCATTGTAAGTCGAGGTCAATGACAGTCGTGCTAACTTTGAGAGTCGCGTCAAAGAAAATCTGTGTGAACCGAGCCGGGCCACTCTCACACTCCCCAGCCACGACCGAGCCAGTTTACATCCTCTCTTGCCTCCTGCCATGCACCGATACAGGTCAGTGTCAACCGCGTTCTGGACCACACGCTGACACCAATTCCAGAGGCCATCGCGCAGACTCATTCTTACCCATAGATGTTACCGAGCTCACTGAGCTGCGTGCGCGGTACCGAACCTTTGATGGTGCTTACCGTCGCACCGCACTTGCCAATCTCGGCTATGCGATCACAGTCCTTCGTCTCTTCGACGCCAGGTTTTTCAAGAGTGAGTTTTTCTGAGCTCGTTCCTACCCCGCGTGCCCAGCGTCAATGGTTAGCTATCCGCTCACTGACATGCATCCCACCACGTCTCTCGTTGGCGGCATCAAGTCGGCGTTCTCTTCTTGATTCTCTCCGTGCTCCTCTTCGCCGTTGCGTACGTGCGCGCACGACATTCCCAACATGACTTTGCAGACCAAAGTCCAGAAAGAATGTCCGCGCTTTACCAACAAGCTATCCCAACCCAGGGACAGGAGCAAGCACGCGAGTTCGGTCGACCTTTTATCACTGCAGGGTTCGACGTCCTCGCTGTGGCAATGATCGTATTCGCCGTCGAAATCGCTTTACTCGTCCTCATATTCCAAGTCTGATGATCACTGTCACATAACCCAATATTTAACTGACGTTCAGTCCGTGAGTACACACTCAGGCTTGCATGTGTGCTGTCACATTGTCATTGCCGCAACACGCTCATTTCGACCGGCGATTTTGTTGATCTCCGGGGTTTATTTAACAGGTTGATCGCATCTATGAATTAAATTATTTTTTTTCACCTTGTCCAGGATGACAAGCGAATGTGACGATAGATTGTGGCATGTACCTTCGTATACCTGACAGCATCACTTAGATGTAGCCGGATGGGCCTATCAGATGTAACATATTCGCTTGTACTTATTGGAACTGTGCAGCAACATTTATAGATCCTCATTTGAGCCATATGAGTTTGGACTGGGAGATCTGGCCGTGTCCAAATGACCGACGGCAGCTTACTGTCAGAGCTATAATAGATCCAGGACTGGTCCTCCTGAGATCCCCGTTGTCTTGCCTGTTGTTGTTCTCGATGATCATGAAAGACATGGCCTGGCGACCTCAATACATAATCCTTGGCATCCCCCGGACGGGCCGACAGAGTTGGCTATCCCCGAGTGTGTCGTAGCTCGCCTATGTACACCATCAAAATGACTGCCTTCTGATCTCGTAGGTCTGGTTTGGGGAGACCACGATACATGGCTTCGCTTGAAAGTTCTGATCGCTCCATCGATCATGGTGACCACGCCACAGGAAATTGAAGAATAAGGGGTCATTCTTGGGTAATTCTTGGTATATGCAAGATAAATAACTGCAACGAAAACCACGAAACATCAAGTGCTAAGCGCGAAATAGTACAACCTCATAAACGACGAAAGCCCAAATGTGATTATGTACTCCCATGGGAATCAGGATTTTTCACAGGGAAGCGGCCACAAATGCGGCAACGCCAAGAAGTGCACTAACCGCAACGGAAAGGTCCTTAGAGACCGTGTGAGGAGCGGCACTGCTCAGGATACCGCTGGACAAGCCGCCAGCAGCAGCCACAGCACCACTCAAGAAGTTGGAGCCGCACTTGCTCGTGATGTTGTTGTAAAGGGAAACTTGACCAGCAAAAAGTAGACTGTTGCTCATGCCAGGAGCGTAAGGGCAGTTCGACTCGAATGTAATGTAAGGGGTGATGATGTTCCTAGTACAGGCGGTACAGAGCTGAGCGTTGCTCATGGTGGGCTGGAGGAACAAGAAGACAAGGTTGGTATTCTTGTATGTAGTGGTATTGGGGGCGAGCGCAGCAGTGGTATTGGCGACGTCACGGCGAGTAGGCACGACGTTGCTGCCAGGGGCCGCGTATAGGTATTGGTTGAGCAACTCTTGCTGCTGAGCATGGATAGGGTCGGCGAGGGCGACATTGCCGGTCGCGTTGGAAGAGAGCTCTGCAGCGCAGAAGTTTTCATAGTCGTCCCGGGCACAAAGAGCATCTCTGAGTGGCATGAGAGCATAGAGGACGTCGTAGGTTGTCTTTACCGTCGGGTTGGGGCTAGAGGTCAATTCGGCGGAGCAAGCGGCGTAAAATGAGCCGAGCTCAGCACGAACAGTGCTTTCAGGGCATGCGGCGAAAACATCGCTTGCGCAGAGAGTAGTGAGTGTGCTGTTGAGTGCGGCGGCAGTGAGGGCGGAAGAATTAGCACCTGGCGCGAACTGCTGGAGGGTGGTGGTGAATGGAGCCGTGCAAGATGTAAGAGTGGCGTTGTTGTTCAAAGACGTGAGGTAGTCTGAGCAGCCGCTGCTAATTCCAGATGGTATAAAGGGATTCGACTGGGAGAGATGATCAGTCATTTCGCCAGTGAGTGTTGGTGATCCGACTGTACCGAATTCTGGGCCAGAACGGCAGAGACTAGTACAGATACGATGGCAAAGGAACGGAACGCCATTGCTGCACGGTAGAAAGGTCAAGGAACGGACGAGTTCTTTACTGTCGACGACGACAACGAGCGAGTTTTCGAGTGGGGGAGACAAGAAAAGACGACAAACATTCAAACAGTCGTCAGGACCCAGCTGACAAACACTGTCAAACAGACTTTGTCTTGGCATCGTTAGGCGGATTCTCAAACGGCCTCCATCTGCAGGGTCATCAGAGGAGGAGGACAACATTGAGGACAGCAGTGGACGAGGGCTGAGTGGTCAAGCTGGGCCGAGGAGTGCAGGACTGCTCGGGAAGTCGTGGCCAGCATCCACCCGCGGATCGAACACGCGCTCTTTCTCATCCGGAACATCGAGTGGCAAATTACTCGACGGCTTCTTGATGCCACGGACCCTTCATCGGACGCTCGTCCTTGATCAGTCCCTACCATCCCCCATGAAGATCCCCCCATGCCTGCCCCTGTGGCCAATGGTCTCCATGAACCTGGCTACACTCACATTCCTATCCTGGCTTTGGGGAAAGGTACAGCGAAAAGCCTATCACATCGTCCCTACACTCCCACTAACTGTTTATGGGCCATCGTGGCTATTATGTCAGATTTTGAACCCCTCATGACTTTTTTGAACCCTGTCTTCCAATTGCTTACCAACGATCCAATTTCCGCGCTTCCAGTCCTGTTGGATTGGTCATCTTCGCTATCGAGCCATCTGGCGACCCTCCGGACTATCACCGCTCCTAAATAATCCTCTCCTTGCAAAATAGCTTAGCCAACGAACACCCATCATGTATATTCTTTTCTCACCTTCAAGACCGGCGTTACCGTTCCATCTGTCCATCGACTCAGGCATTCGGCATTCAATACGGCAAGAGGGTGCGCATCGCGCTACCACGATATGTGTGAACAAGTGGGTGCTTTTAACGTGTTTCCCGACGTTTTTTCCATCTCGTGATTCCGTAGAAACGGTCATTGACGGTTAAATTGCAGTTAATTCACTCGAGCGTGAGTCTCAATACATTATTACAATGCTTTCCGGTAATCCAAATGATACGAACCTTCGAGACTTCCCTGTCAACCTCCTTGAGTAAGTGTATTGTGTCCTGCGCAGGGATTTGTTCCCTTACAAAGCATCGGGAATGAAGCTCCCCCGCTTGTCTCTCCTCGTTGCACACAGATCTCCGTACCTCTCGTATCACACTTTGAATTGGTTGACCCCTATAGAAATACCCTCATGCGAAGCTTCTCCGACTGAAACATGATGGAGTGCGCCAAGCTCCGTATCTATGAGCGTTCATGAATAACGACCCTCAGCCGGCTTGGTAATTTCCGCGTTATCCCGGATTATCCTGACATGATGGTCGTCTGCGCAGGTGGCGTCCTCCAGTTGTCTTTCATGTTTTGCCTTATCAAGGCTGTTTCCTTAGACCTTTCCCGCCTTCACCGTTACGTTAATCTCACACCCATATGCGGGGGGCGATCGAATTATGCTTTTGACCCATTCCGTTTGACTCATCCTTCCCTGAAATTTCTCACATGTTTGTTCGTGTCCAGAGCAGATCTCACCCAGCCCTGCGAGAAGAAGGCGGCCGTCGACTACCGATTTCGGCGTCATCAAGGAAAACGCTCAATTTCCCACTTGGTACTTCAAGTTGCCAGGGTTCATTCTAAGTTTGTCCGATTCCCCTCGTGCTCTCAAATATGTTCCATTTCTCGATCAAATGTTACAGTTGAGTTCGGTTACCTGTTGCGCCTACTGGCATCATGTCTCTTTTCGGTCCGTGTACCCTGATGGAACCCAGTTTGATCGTCTACGAGGGCGGCGAGACAATTATTCCGGTCATTCCGTCGTTTTGGATGTGGCGCAACGCCTCGCAAAACAGATACTTATCGATAACAACCTCAAGTTGGGTACCATGTGGCTTCCCCTTCTTTTTGCTTACCTGTGTTCCCATTCGCCCAATATAACTGAAGTCGCCGTTCCTTGGCGGACCCATGTCAGGTCGGCCCCGGTCAAGTTCACTTGTAATGAGATCAGTCCCTCGGGGGAGAACTCGTATGCCACACTCCGCAGCGCATCCGACCCCTGCATCACCTATTTTCACATCTACGGAACCCGAAACTATAACTTGATGCGTGCTTCCTCCCAAAGTTTCGTTACCCACCTCACATGATGATATTTGTACATACTTTTCATATTCGGTCGACACATGTCCTCCCGAACGTAACTCAGTGAACAACGAAAACTTTACCCATTTCATCATGATAGGATCCCGTGATATCTCCTGATAGCATGGCTTATAGAGAGGATATGAAAATATGAATGAGCTTTCTAATTCCAGAGTGAAATCAAAGTTCGAGTTGAGGCACGCACGCAACTTTGACAATAATCGCCGTCCCCCATTGACTTTTTGCCGCTTTCCATGCGATCTTCAGGGAAAGTTGCGTACATTGAGTACCCTTCGAATTCACTAGTAGCCAGGTGGTTCCAGACAATTTCCGTAGTTAAGAGGCTGATGGTGATACTGATATGAACTGATATGAATCGCCCGCGCGCAGAAAAGTGACGACGTTGTGGTATCGAAACTCCGTTCATTAAGTGTCTTAATGAACGAATGCGATAATCCTACTGTGCGGTTTTGGACACACTGAAAATACCTCCGATGCGTTCTTGACCGAGAGCACTGAGTGTGCTCCACCTTCCGACAAATGTGTACCTACTGTGTAGGTACCCTTCGAAAACCCACGTCCCACAGCCATCATCACCAGTGGTTTTCTATTTATAAGGATAACGTCAGATTATTAACTCGCTGGAGAAAATAGATCGTACCGGCTTTCTCGTCAAACTTATCAAACCATCAGATAATCGAATCCTTCCGATAAAGGTATAGGAGCCCCAGGCCGCCTCGAATCGACGAGGTGTCTACCGAAAGCGTGAGGATCAGATGCCCCATCAAGACAAAGGGGGCTCACCTCGCCTGTAATAACGACATCCAGGGCATGACGAGGGTTCCTGCCGCTCTCGGACGCGCCGCTAAGGCGGAACGGCTCGTAAGGGTGAGTTTTCGCCGTGTTGCCGTCAGAGAACTGAATTCTCTTCCAAAAAGCAGATATGTAGCATGACAATCGTGTACACAGAAAGAGAGTTCAAGTTATACCCACTGTTGGTACTTCCTCGCTAACACACAGGTTCCGAACGACGTGTCCATCGAATCCATCCGCGGTTTCGACAGGCAGCGGGACCCATGGGGTAAAGGATAGATACTCTTCTAGTCGAAACTGGATCGGTTGGCGACACAAGAAATCTTGGCAAGCATCGGTGCCAGGAGAGCCTGCGGAAGGGTCTGGAGTCAAAGGTGCGACCTGTCTCGGATGTCAGTACCATTTCATAATCCGAGAACTCGCGGACCATGTAGCAACCTTCCCAGACACCCGTCAGCAGCCCAGGAATATACGCTTGGAGTTCCCAAGCCTCTCCGGGTGCAGCCAAATGACGGGCTATGCGATAGAAGTCTTCGTCGTGGATGCCACTTCTTGATGGCCGTTGCTGTTCTCTCGCGAGATCTGGATTTGATTCACGAGACTGACATTGAAGGAAGGAATCTGCCACAAGCGGTGTCCTTCTTGTGGCAACTGCAGCGAAGTCAGCCATAGTGGGCCCATGCCGCTCCGTCGCAATCGCGACAGCTCGGGTAGGTGGGAGATGGGGCGGGACCTGCAAAGGCGCCACTTCCTTGAACGCAAAGGTCAAGAAGACGGAGCTGGTCAGAAGACTGGGAGGTGATAGGCACCACCGGCTAAAGTAGCTCGTATGTGTTGAGTGGGCGCCTGGTTCGTGCCTATTCTTGCTTGCACCAGACCCCGGGTCGTGCGATCCGCTGGACGATACACAGATTCTCCGTGCAACCGCGCCACTTACGTTTGTCGAGAGGAACTGCGATTCATTAGTGTGAATGTCCATACTGTAGAAAGAGTCATGTGTTCACCCATGGCGCTGATGTCGTGTAAGGACGAAGTAAATTTAGAACTTGATCACGATCCTCTGCTGGCAAAGAGGATATCTGGTCTGATCAGGGGGTCGTTTAGAAGCGGCATCATGAAATAGAATCTGAATGTGGATTACTGTGGGATAGTACCAAGCACGCCACTGCAACGGCCAATGCCAAGACATGTCCGTCGATATCGCTGCTCGCCTGCGAATGGAGCTCGCGGAGCAGTTGGACCACCCAATTCCTGACCCCCGCGGTGTGAAGCTGTAGTTCATTGAGGCCGTCGCTTTCAAGAAGCATCAGGTACACGGTCCACAAATCTTCGAGGAGGGGGTGACCGATGACTTGAGAAAGACGTATTCGGCGTATTGCGCGTCGTCGCAGGCGAAACTCCGAAGCTAAGCATGACGTCGTCCTTGCGCATTGTCTCTCCCGTCGAGAATGACTATTGAGGTCGAACTTTTCACGGAATACGCGCGCGTATAGTTGGGGACAGGCCTCGATGGAGAGGATACTCCAAAGGCTGCGACATGATAACATGAGTTGGAGGAGATCATCGAGGGAAGAGGTGGGCGAGGGGTCTATCGTGAAAAAGGCCAATTGTGTCAGCACATCGAGAGGAATTCGGTCCAAGGGTGAAGGCATGTTATGACGATGGATACCTTAAACCATGTAGACTTTAAATACTGCTGCACAAGACAGCTCGGCGGAGTGCCATTCATAGCGTAACTAGTTCACCGCATTGGATGGGGAACTTGTCCTTTCCTGTTGGGAAAAATCGTCTTCAACGGTCGCACTGCAGTGTGCAATAGCGACACTTCCAGATCAGATCTTGTATTTAAGGCATGGTTTCGTTCACCCGCGTGCCTGATTGATTGTGATTTCATTTAGCCACCTTGGTTTCTTGCGCTCCTGGGTAGTCGTATACATAGCCCGCTGGTGACTTACTAGAAGCCTGTCACAGCTGCAAGAGAAGCAGCCGTAACAATTCTGCCTCGTGAATCTACTCTCTTCTCCCCGACTGCGGGTGTGTGAGAAAAATAATGAAACGAAACATGGAACTCACCATTTTGCCACTCCATTTGCCAACTCTATATGCCACATACCAGCCACAACGCCACAACGCACGTCCGATGGGTCGATGGGTGCTCCTGCAAACTCATGCAGGAGTGTTTGATCCGCGAGCCTCATTTTACGAGTATGTCTTCTGTGCAACTACCAGTCCACAATTTCCAATGGAAGAGAATTTTGGTGGTATTGCATTTGATCATCATCTACAGACTGGCATGAATCGGCACCTAAGAGGCGGAGATGGATTCACGTTTGACAACACATTGTGGATGTCCTGCGTCGTCTCAATCAGGTTGCATGGGCTCCAGTGCGAAGCCGAAAACCTACAAATGTACCGGAAGGCGCGACCCCTCCTAGGGTGAACTCAAATGAGAGAACACCGCCCGAACTGGATTCCCTATTCATTGAGAGCTAACCTTGTCCAACTGATCGGGGTTGACGTGTAAAATCACCTTGTCTACACATGATCACCTGCAATTCGCGAGCAATGTCACCATCGGCATTTGCAAAGGTCGCCGTACACAGCACTTCACCGGCCTCGCCAGGCGCCGGTCTGATTTATCACCCGAACGACGAGGTACAGTATACGGTGGCAGATGACTGGAGCACGCCCACCCTGAAAGCCTCATGGAAACCGAGTCGGTGAACAACTGAAATTTTCATTGTACATGGTCGTTTCATGCATCAAAGCTACACAAACCATTTGTATCACTTCCTCTACTAGACGTACAACATTTCCTCGGAACTTCGGGACGTCAAGTATACACTCTACAGCTCTAGAACTACGTGTCAGTCGAAGAAAGGTAGAATATATATATGACATACTTTGCATGGCAGCGACATCCGTGCTCTGGACATAGTCCTCGAACCCAGCAATCTTCTCTTGCAACTCATCAAGAGACACAAGTTCATCCTCTGATGACGTAGTTAACGAATGACTCCATCAGGGATGTCCACGTGAACAGGAGACTACCACGCACCGACAACAAGGGTGATTTGTAATTTCTTGATACCATAGCCGACAGCGACCAACTTGCTGGCACCCCATACGAGACCTTCCATTTCGATTGATCGAACGGACTCTTCCAGAGCCTTCATGTCAGTTTCGTCGTCCCAAGGCTTGACTTCCAAGGTGACGACAGACTATCGAGAATTAGGTTAGCGAACGAAAGTCATTGATCAGAACTAGAGTACTATGTACCTTGGCGATCGTCTTGGGCTTGTTGGCTTTCTTCGCATTGTAAGCAGCGACACGCTCAGCCTTGACTCTTTCGGCCTCAGCATCATCTTCTTCGTCCTCACCGAAGAGGTCGATCTCTTCCTCTGCTTCAGCAGCAGGAGGCTCGGCGCTCCCAGCAGCGCCGATAAAGACCTGACCGGCGGTACTGCTGCCAGACAAGGTGTCGAACTCCGCGTTGTAAGACGTGATGTGAGAGTACCACCTGGCTACGTGTGGATAGCTAGAGGGTACAGGTGCGGCGATCGATTTGTAGACAAACACATCGGCCTGAGAAGGCGTGTGTCTAGCGAAAAAAAGAAGTTGGTTGTGGTCAATACCCGCTTATGAAAATACGGTGCAGAATCAGATCAAATCAGATAGCTAAGGAGAAATTTATCTGCATGCTGGAGCAGCGGTGTCTAATCGCTTCTTGGAAACACGGACCATAGCGTTATGTTCATCAAGTGTGATCGAGAAGAAAGGTTACTGTAGTAAAAGAATTAAAGCTTACCCCTCAACGTAAGACCTCTTGGAGAGGTGTGCCTCCAATGCGGCGAGGTTGGCAGACATTTTGACGTGTATAAGGGTTGGTGAGCGGGGTTCTGAGATGGACAGGATAAAGAGCGATCGACTGTTTTTTTCCTGATTTCGTTTGCCTCTTTAGGGTAGGTCTCTTCTTGTCCGCTCATCGCTAATTGGCCAAGATATTTGCCACGCCGAAGAGTGGTAACTTGAACTTGAATGTCTCCTCGTTGGCCTTGTGGCCTTGCTTGTAGCAACCTACGCACTTCGAGTCCTCCGTAGTGTGCGACATCCTCTTCCCCGGGCCGATGCTCTAGCTAATCCTAGGTTGCAAAATGCTGAACTCAAAAACGGTACCTAAGTTCAGGGTAGCCGATATCCATTGCACGTCCTTCATTTCTGGACAGACTCCGCTCGCGCAGCACTGCCAGCAGCTAGAACATTTATGTATCCCGTATCCCCTCGTGGGTGTCTCGTGCTCCCCGATGCTCATTTGACGTCCCCTGGAATACCCAGCGAACGTTATTATTGATCCTAAAGGACAATCTCACGTACTGTCTACTTGGCTGGGCAGGGGATCAACGGTTTTCCTATATGGTTATGGCCACGCTTACACCCAATGCAGCCAGTGTTGAAATAAAAACCAAAGGCAAGTTCTGATGAAAAAAAGAACCTGTGATACCTCGGTGAAGGCATCTCTAACGCAGGTGCGCCTTCAGTCAGATTTTTCCCCGACCGATCTGGGGATGAGTCTAAGTCGATGGTTTCTTGTTCCAGGCGCCTGAGACTCCTGGTCAATCGAAAGGCTGCAGGTTCGTTCTTCCAATTCTTTGCGCTACTATATTCGCCACGTGGCATACCGATGCTATATGACTTTCCCCCTTTTGCTTGCCGCATCTACAAAACATAGCCGAGCCAAAGCTCGACTATTCTCCGTATGGTAAGTCCATGGATAACACAGCTCTCCAATGTGCATCCAGAGAGTCTCATGTGATAACATTACAATGCTGCTTTGCAGATGCTTCATTCCAGGATCTAGAAACGACTGCCCTTGAAGCTGTTGGCAGAACTGTATATCAACGAAGAATCTTGTATCTAGAGAGTAAGGAAGCCTTCAAAAAACATCATCCACTGGAAGCTAAACGGGTTGTGCGCACTGCAGGTGATCTCCGACCATCCTTTTACAGACTGTAATGTGCTCGAACATGTAATCGGCTATGCTCCAATGTATTGCTTGGCCAGTACTGCGGTACTGTGGCAGTTTAAACTCCTCCGATGAAACGAACAGAAGATGGGCCCACATTGGTTCGGAACAATTCTCGTTTATTCTAGCCCATGATGCGGAGCTGAATTGTGGTAAGGACTAACGAGGAAGGGGAAAAAGATAGACGGGCTGGGTCACCCGATTTCGGCGAGTTGTCGTTGTCAATGTACTCCCCAGTCCTCTGCCACTAAAGATCTTGGGTTTCCATAGACCAATGTTATTCACCACCTGTGCTCCCACGATGTATTCGGACCAGTGTCCGCCTGTGTATTCAATACCATTGCGGCTCAGTGTCGACCAAAAAGGTGTTATGTTTCAAGTGTGCATCGGGTTTCGGACAATGTGGCGTATGTGGAACTTGTCTCGACTCTTGACCTCAATATGATTGAGGGACAGGGTGAGCAATGTTTACGAGCTCAGGGGATATGTGCTCGGGGAATCTGCGAAATTGACACAAATCTGAGATTCATGGACTCATTTATACGACAGATCCGAGCCATCACACTGGCATCTTCCTTTTCGGGAACCTCCGGAGTCCGAAGGCTCCGACTGCATGGCGCGATCATTCTACGCTCGGCTTTAACCGGTAGGTTTTTGCAGCCAGATTCACCATGCATAAGTGCACTTTGAGTCGAGCTATCTGCCCTGCCCGACGGCGTCTTTCGCGGAGTTCGCGGTGAAGAGTACCGCCTACGATTACATCCGTGGGAGGCCTCTCATGCCGAGACGATCTAACCCTTCCGAGCCACAACTCCAAGACACCGTCAGTTCATGAACCTGTACATATTATGCTCGTCGCTCCGCCATCCTTTTGTGCTCGAGCATGCTCGCCTCCTTACTCTCCACCCCTCGTGAGTTGCTGCAAGCGATTTCCCTCCTTGCCATCCGTGATACTCCGTGCGGCCCACCAACTGTGCTCCGTTCTCTCCTCCTCACCTGCCGGATGTCGCATGACGCATTGTCTCCGGAGACGAACCCACATTTCTATCTCATGCTGTTCATGGACAAGTTCGACATTTCGTCACCTCGCCGTCATCTATCGCAAGGTAGACTCAACTTCCAAAGTATAGAGCAAGAGGTCAAAAAGCGCTACACTGCGCTTCAAATCATACGAAAGAGGGATATGTGGCACCCCGACCTGGCGGAAGCGTTCGGGACACTTTACGTCATGCTTCTCGAGGATGACGGGCGGAACTGGGAACAAATTGTTTGGGCGGGTTTACCCGCCTTCATGCGTTCATTCATGCGGGAACGTTTGCTCCAGGG
>JBBPRG010000199.1:0-11299 GCA_038092895.1 Chalciporus pseudorubinellus | reverse complement strand
CGTTTCTCTCACCTCCCTCCCGACGACTCCCTCTACTCCGCTCTCCATTTCCGAGCGGGCTCGCTCGGTCACTGCCTTCCATCCTTTGTTCTCCTACCGCGCCTCCAAACCCCCTTACATCTCCATTGTTCTTCCGACTCCACTCTTCCGACTCTTCCCCAGTCGTGAGAGATTCCCACTGCCTCAACTCTGGCGGCCCGTCTCTCACCCGAGTCTAGATCGGCGGTGCCTTTCATTCCTATACAGACATAGAGTCGAGCACACTCACGATCCAATTCTACTCCGCCGTCGACTTGCAACAACTTTAAGGCTGACTATATGCGTATCGTTTATCGTTATTGCGTCATTTATTCTTACTACATCGATACGCCCCTCCTTCCCCCCTGGGTTACGCTTCGGTTCTTCGCGTTATCTCGTCTTCTCTACAGATGCGGCCTTCTCCTTCTAATGCACATTCGCACCCTTCTGCATGTATGGTCGCAACTGCCAATCCGGGTTCCCGGTCGACACCGATGTATTCGCTAAATTGCGAATAACTCTTCATCGTGACCGTCCATCCTCTCGACGTGCGCGACCCCCCTGACTCGAATACCACCTGCGTGCACTCACCGGCTTTCACGGCTTAGCACTAACTTTCTCTTCTTTGTTTCGCAGAGGGTAATCCTTTATCCTCGTTGTATTGAAGACCGCTCTTCATCGTATACTACGACACGCTTCCGCTCCACCTCCCGAACTTGGGGAACAGCGGCGTATGACGCTCGTACCCTCGATAATGGCTTGTGGAGCGTTCACGACGTACCCTCTTCAAGCTCGTTTCCGCTTCATCCTGTCACCCATATCCACAGTGCATCTCCATCATCCTCGGACGATCGGGTACTTCTCCCTCCCGCGCTCTGTGACCGATCTAACATTTCTTCACGTTTCCATCGCTCATGTTTGAGAAATCTCTTCTCACGATTATTATCAGTAATATGATATCTTAATCCCTCCCCTACGCCTATCGGGGCACACCGCCCGCTCTGCGACACGTAAATGCGTCTTTTTTTGGCCTGCCTTCCTACTTTCCTCGGTGTAGTTTTCAGAAAAGCGTGCAGGAACGTGAAGCTAACCGTATACTCAATTAAGAGTTAAGTTGTTGCCAACACTCCCATCAAGGGATGCAATGTTACACTCTATTCAATTCATCCAATTCAAAAATGCAGACTGGATTGGTGTTAGCGTTTCAACTCTCGCAGTTAGATGTTGTTCCTGTCATTGGTTTACATTACTTCCAAGTATGTATTCGCTATCTTACCTCATCTCGGTTGACTTTGGAAACATACGGACAAACGTGGGTCATGCCATGTTTTGTTACGTCGCTTGTGTCAGTCTAACTACTCGAGGTCTGAAATTTCTGAAACTTGGATTCGTAAGGAGCACCTTCCAACTGTCAAACGGCATCTGCGGCTTATCTTCAGTGTTCAGCGCACACTGTTTTCATATCTTCTCAGCATGTCGCACCACAACGATCTACGACGACGATTTGCCGCGCTACGCTCCTCCGATTGTCTAGATGTAACTAGTTGTAATTATCATCATCTGTACGTGCACGCTATCTGCGACCTTCCATTGTCCCTTCAAATTCCATGTTTGCATTTTCCCTCTATCTCACCACAAATACCAATTTATGATGTATCATTTCAAGGTCAGAAACGCTGATCCAGATATGTGCATGTAGATACTTATCCCGACTATCTTTGTGGTTACGACCGAGCGCCCATCCAAATACAAGGTCAAGTTTGGTGTCCTTGTGATACGGTCGCACTATATGTTGCTATATAATACTCAACATCAGAAATCAACATCAGAATCAACATCAGAATCCTGGTTGGAAATCGGTGAAAGCCGTCGTTGGGGCGGGAGTTGTGGGTCCCACCCCTGTCATCCAACAACAACAGGCGGCTGGACGGACGCCGGTGGTTCTCAATACAATCGAGCACACGACCCGCAAGACCCATCACACGGCAACGACCAAGAACAACCGACCAACGTGCTAAGAAAATTCAGACCACGCGGACATCGAGGACTTGTCAAGGACTGCTGTCACTCTCTCGAGTCTCGATCAAACACTGCGCTGATTACTGTATTCAAATGCAAGCGTCCCGGAGTCTTGACTGCTCAGAACTGGCCTGGTGCGTTGTCTCCACCGACATTGATTGCCTTTGCTACCTGCGTTCATCTGCGCTCGGTCGTCTCCAGCCTTTAATATGGCTGCCAGTGAGTCGTTAGAAGGCGAGTGCGATTACGTTCACAGAGGCTTCGTATTTGAAATTGAATGAGGCAAATACCACGAGACAGGTACGGTTGGTCTGTGCGCACGAACCCGAATAGACCCGAATGTATGCAACGTCAAGAGTGAGTGAAAAGGATGGGCATAAATACTTCCACACTCACAGTTTCATCCCAGGAATGTCACTTTCGCGCGTTTGCTTCCACAGATAGTTTAGAGGATCGACGTTGAGCTTGATGAGGTTATGATGGCAAAAACATCAACCATGCGTGAACTAGATAGCCATCGATGGGGTCTGAATCTTCTCGTGCATTCGGTAACGGCCTCACGGTCCGACAGGGGTTCAAGTGTTCCCTTCTCGTGTTGTCCCCTAGAAACAGGTTCCACCTTCGACTGCATCCTTGACGCCACACGTTTGCCACCCGTTGCCTCGTGGTGCAGCCTAACAAGTACTTTGGCTGATGATCAAGATCACGTCCGGGATAATGCGCCGATAGGCACTTTCTGATTGGGGCTGGCGAGTTTGATTTCGAATAGGATATAGGGCATGGTCACGACAGGGTGGTTCGAATACTCACGTCGTTCACAGTTATGATGGTGGCTTTTGCAATTAGGGAGCACTTGAGAGATCTTGAGAACTTCACGGTTGAAAGTGAATCCTGGGAGAGGAAGGAGAATCACGACTTGATGATGGACGGTGGCGCGTGCCGTGGCTCATCGACTCATCTATGGTGAGCACTCGATTGAATACATGTACTAGTATGGGGATATCTCGTGATGGCATGATGGTTGGATCGCCGAGAATGGAGACGGTTTATCGGACATGTACATGTACTAATCTGTCGTTCGATATCTCGTTCGAGTCATCTCTTTCCGTTCCAGGTCCGAGTCGATCGAGGTAGTTATCGATCTCAGAATACTCACAATTATAATGAAAGACGATCGATATCTATTCTGATATGACGTGGAAAATGACCGGGAAGAGAGGGTCGACTCGTAACAATAATGGAGAGTGGAATGGACATGTTCCGTATCATTCCAATCACCCCTTCTATATGCGTCGAAACTTGAAACTTGTATCCGTTGCTCTCTATACAAGTATATGTTGCTAGTTGGGGTGTGGCAGCCTGAGAGTGTGCTAGGAGCCCATGTGAGCCCAAGTTGATTCGCCGATCAGCGAGATAAAAAAGGTCGGCGGCTTGCAAGATACTATTTCCGAATTCGACAAACATGCACACGGAACAGAAAGCCGAGCAGACACAGGCACCGTACCGCCTGCAGTACCGCAGAGTACCGCCCATGAGACGAGGCTGGGTCTGGACTTTGGAGGCACAGTTCGAACAAGGCATGACAAACGGGACCGCGGCCGACCTATTGGCACGATATCTCCGTTTGTTGCGAGTGTACTGCTCTCTGCATCTCTCTAGAAGAAATCTTCTCCTAGACTCTAGTACCCAGTGCGAGATGAACAACTCTTTTGCAAGTGTCGGCATCTGGTCTAGACCTTTGAACGACTCGGACTTGGATATACTAGTATTACTAACGATATGGTATCTAGGTCTCGGTGCTCCGTCGGAGTCTTGCTCATCAACATTCTACAGCACTGACGATTCGTCTAGATCTGCAGAGGCATTTCTCTCTGACCACGGATGTTCTCGATCGTCAACCGCAGGAGCGACCTAGACCTGCTTTACACTTATCGTGTAACATTCCCAAAGGTGAGGACTCCAGCTGAGATTTTGACGCCCACGAAGAATAAACAGGTATCGCCATGACCACCACAGACAAGCATCCACGAAGGGTCGCGATCGTCCCAGTCACATAATCAAGTGTTCTAATGGTGAACCATACAATCTCACCACAGAAAGAGGCGTTCTCAGGCTAGATCTCCAGAAACAACGAAACGATTCGGTCACGACTTTGTGCTATCACCGGCACTGGACGCCGTTAAATGCGCTTGCATGATTCGCTCGCAACATGTTGCTGTGAGGGGGAAGGGATCAAAGTACCAAAACTATATCAACACGGTTGGCACTGGTTGATACGCTACCACCTCACAGACCCACGATCCTACGTGACACGTTCAACGAGAACCCCGTGAGGGGAGATCATCCACAGTTGGATCTTCGACAAACCCTCGTTCCCCGATCGTGCAGTGCAGAACTGGGTTGTTACTCGCATAGGACACTACTTGAATAACACATCGACGGTCGAACTATTTATGAGCTGAAGAGGGACCAAGTAGAAGATAGTAGATAAGGGAGGGCAGCAGGTGAAACGCTCCATTTATCCGGCAGACTCTAGACTTGTTTGCTGTACCTATCGATCCAAGTCGATGCACCTGATCATGACCTAGAAAGCTTCGTTGGTGAGAAGATTAGTGCATTTCCAATCTCTCGTCACCTTCTGCCACGATCCGTAAGGCACATAATCATGTCACGAGAACTCTGAGTTGTGGGCGGAGTGGATGGCTGAGCTTGCGACAACGCTCACATGTTCTCACTCGCAGACCCTCTATTTCATAATCCGGCCAGTATTCAAAGCTGGATTGTGACACCCTAACAATCACGCCATCATTCTAAGTCACCCAGAGCCGGGTTGACTTCAGGGCCCTGCCTAGCCCACTGGAATTATGATCCACTGTGCGGATAGATATGCCGGAGCGACCCTTTTGTACAAGGTACGGTACACCTTTCAGGGGTTATGTTCGTTTCTTATGACGAGCTCGATAACTGCCATTTGCTCATGTATTCGACAGCCATCCACATTATGCCGCCCGATCACCGATCAAACTGACAACACCACCATTCGCGAGATCGTGAGTGATCGAATGGCATATCATCATGAGGGTCCTCCGAGTTGGACACAACTCGTTTATTGTTAATTTGGCAGACAAAGACAAAGACACCGACGACATATAATAACGCAACGTACAAAGGTTGTTTTTAGCGAATGAACCCCTTCAAGGGTCAAGCGTTCAAGATTTCCGATGATCGTTCCTCGGAGGAAGCGGCCGGCATCTGGTCCGAAGACACGAAATTTACATTCGTGCTTGGAGGAATAACAATCAGTGCCAAGTTTGGTCAACTTCATGCCCTGCATCTCGATGGCCCGAGTCCCATGTCCAAACGACCCTAACACTAGCTCCACCTTTCAGGCAAATGGATCGTCAAAGGGTCCAACATACTCTCTCGACAGCGATGCCACCTGGGGTGATTTGTGACGTGTCGGGCGTGGAGTTGGAATTTCAACTTTCTCGTTATCTCCAGCATTAATTTCCTTTCATTGCATCGATCACAGCCTCGAGGATATCCTCATCTGTTGCATTGAAGATGTTGTTCTTCGTCTCGATTGCCAGGTTTACGAGTTTTGCAACGTCCAGTTCGAGTGCTGAAGAGCCCCAGTTGCCTAGAGTTCATCCAAGGCACCTTTGACGAGCGCCTCGGCATATGTCACGGGTCGACTGTGGTGTCCGTGTTGCATGAACAAGGGACAAGATTGGAACGGAGGGTTGAGTCGGTGGTGATGCTTGAGGTAGATTTCGGAGGGTGTAATGCCAGCTTCATAGAGATCGCGAGCCTTCTTTTTCTGCTGGCAGCCTTGATGACGAGGTTTCGTTAAGCCTTTTTTGGGATCTCGAAATGAGGTGAGAGATTATATAATATAGTTGCCTATTTTGGTGATACCTCGGCATTATCCGACCTATATTATCAGAGGTGGTATGCATGAGGAGATATCAGCATTTCTCCTGCCACTGGCAGTCGGTCGAATGTATCCATGTCAATGAAAGTCTGAGACTTGTCAAAAGAAAATTCGATGCAAAGTTTTCTAAGCGTACGCCCTTCGTTTATGTCCCTAAGTGTTATTGTGTGAGTGTGTCAAGTTGATCTTGCCGTAAATTAAACTCTACATCATGATTAGTGACACTGCGGCGGTTAGCAAACCTTAAGCTCAACCATGAGGCAAGCACAGCAAGAAACGCACGTTTACTCATAGGGATGAACGTGGATGGACTGGTCGTCGACTTGTCGTGAACCTGTTGCTCGTTTCGCATCTTGTCAAGCGAGAACGTCCGAAGGCGAGTCGGACCGATCAACAGGGTAGCGTGCAGAGATGTACTCTGGAATGCAGGGCTGACTTCTCAAGTTGTAGATCAGTGGAGTCGCCAAGGATCACTATGCATTATCTCGACATACACGTGGTGGATGACGAGCGCTCGCGTCCCGATTGACCGTAAAACACCAGGCGAGTAATTTCCAGTGTATCTCGGACTCCGACCTGACATCCATTTTGTTTCATCGAAGATTAGTAAAAACGGACCCGAAAACCTAGGATACAAGGTAGAATGAAACCTTGGATGTGACACGGATATGCGAGCAGATGGGCAACAAACCTAATCGCTGTTCCTCGAAGGAGAAAGCTTATCAGGATCGTTGGCAACGGATGGCGCGATCGCTCGAACTTGATGGAGAATTGCAATCTGTTTGTGCCGCACAAACGCCGCCTGCCACTGTGCAATTTCCGTGCAGCGTCAACCACGACCATCATTGTGAAGTGAGTACTATGCAGTACAACAACTTCGGCAGTCATGACAATTCGGCAGTCACGAATATGTCACGAATAGTCACGGTTGGTCACGCAGGCAAAAATCAGTCAAAAATCAACTCCGCTTGGATTCCGGTAAGCAAGGTAGCTTCATTAACAAAGTGTAATTAGCGAGAATAGTAGGTATAGTCATGAGTATTGGACAGCGAGAATATCGAGGAGTTAATCCCAGCATTTACATCGTACTGGGGCTGTCTATCCAGATTAGAAGATGATGCAACCTGTGACGCATCAAGAGTATGATAGTGCGAGAAATGAGTGGATGTACTATATGTGTTGTGTGGCGAGAAATGATCGTATGTACCGTATGTGTCATATATATCGTGTTCTACTTGCGGCGTGAAATGACTGTTTGACTGGGGGTCTGGATTCCTAGTAGGCTCGAGGGATTGTGTACTCTGGGGTGGGTTTCGGGTACGCGTTTTCCCGATGGCTTGGACTTGGAAAAGGGCTGCAAAACGAGGGTTTTGGGCGACATCAGCGTGCGAGGGATCGTTGAGATAGTCTTTGATACGAGTCTTCAGCTCTTCAATGGTCCCCTCGCGCGAGATTTCGAGCGCGCCGGCGAGTGTGACGTAGTCGTCTTTGCGGCGGAATGTCGAGAGCGAATCAAATGTCTTGTTTCTGATGTTGTGTTCGATCTGCGATTGTCGTGCTCCCTCGTCAGCCTTCTTCTTTGCCTGCTTTTCCGCTTCCACTCTCTCCTTCTCCTTCCGATCGGCCTCCGCCTTGTCAAAGTCCTCCTTCAACTGTGAGGCCGTCACGAATCTTGCTCGAACCTTGACGGACTGTCGTGGTCGGCTCTTCTTGGCATTGTCGAGTTGTAAGCGAGTTTCAGATATTTCCCACTTTGACAATGTGCAGTGAGCATTGGCAGCGTCAAGCTGCGCCTGGAGTTTCCGGTTCGACTCGAGCAAAGCGAGATTTTGCTGGTACGATTGCTGAAGGGCACGACAAACCTCTTCTTTTGGAAGCGCGAACGACTGTGCAAATGTCAAGATGACAGGTGAACCCGACTCGGAGGGGCTGGGGGATACCGACGCAGTGGAGGTTGAACGGGTGTCCATGCCAGTCCGGATCTGGTTGGAACACTTGCCACAAAGTGGAGGTCCAGGCTCGCTGGCATGATCACGGGGAGGGCCCGTGTGCACGAGTGGATGTTCGCTGTCGGCCTGAGAAATGAGCGGTGTAGGAGAGCTCAGATGCTCATTACTCTGTGATTGTGAAGGGCCCGGGGAATGTACCATGACGCTTCGACCTGGGTCGTGACTCAGAGCCAGAGATGGATCATCTTCTGGGGATTCGTGGCCATCTACGAACACGTCCATTTCGGAGTCGTCATCCAGGTCCTCTTCCACCATCATCGGATCAAAATCGGGATCGTCCATGTCCGTGTCCGTGAAATGACTAGCTGCCGAGATAGGAGAGGAAGGAACATCGACTGGGTATGATGATGGAACATGGGCAGTGTTGGAAGAGGCGTGACTCGGAGCAAAGTCCTTGTCAGTAAAGACTGATGGATCGAGAGGATAGAGCCCTGTGTTTCTGAAGGCTTTTTGAACGAGTTCAGGAGTGATAACATGTTGAATGGACATGTATTCGTGGATGAAGTTGTAACGGTCAATGCGAACACCCTCGGCCAGGCGTTTGTCACAGTGCTTGGTCCATGCACGTTGTACAGCCCCGAAGACACCCACATCCAATGGCTGGAGTTTGTGGGTTGTCTTGGAAGGGAAAGCACAGACTACAATGCCATACTTGTACGCAATGGCTTTGAATTCATTCGTCTCATGGGAATCATGCCCATCAAGATAAAGGACAATTGGCTGATTGGGATCAACACGGAGCTTCTCAGCATGTGGAATAAAGTGATGCTCGAACCAGAAAGCCGCAACCTCGCGATCTGTCCAGCCTGATTCGGAGAAAGACACACTGCAGTGACAGGGTGAGAAAATCGTTGTAATGATATCAGTTTCATCAAATTACTCACCCGCCAACTTTGTCTTCAAGGTGTCTGATGTCGGGGGGTTGACCATGCTTGTGAACAAACCAAGGTGGCATTTTGTCGCCAGCAGCGTTAACACACTCGAGGATTGTTACGAGCTCTAGGTTGTCACTATGGATACGATAGCGATTCGTGTCCCCCTCTGTGAAGATATATTTTAGCCCATTATTTTGCCTCCCCCCACCCATCTGGTTGCCCTTCTCGTCCGTATTCCAACGTTGCTGTGGTGGAACGTTATTGAGTGGCTTCTGCATGTCAAAAAACTCGCCGACTGTTGTCCTGTTGAAATTTTGTGCTCGTTTGGGATCGAGATTATGGGGTCGAGCAACAAGGAGTGATGGGTGCCGTCGGAGGAAGGAACGAGGCCAGTTTCTTGATGGAAACTGGCCTGAAAGCTCCTTGGCCTGTGCTCGAAGCTTCACGGGATGCACTGGGTTCGCCGCTGCTGATGATGTCTCGCACCACTCAGCAAGAACATGCTCTTGCGCCGGTGTCAAGATCTGCTTCTTGACCTGGGCCTCAGTTCGTGACTGATGAGTCGCTAGCTTGCGGTCACTTAGAGTCGTGCGGGAAACCTAATATCAAAACTGAATAACCCGTAAGAGACCAATGGATGCGGAAAACGTACATTCTGAGCTTTGGCTGCTGCAGAAACTGACTTGTAGAGGCCGTTCACAAGCCCCTGTAATCCTGCCTGTATCCGTGATTCATACGTTGGATCAGTGGTCGATCGGTGCTTCCCCGTGCGACTTCCACCATTCGACCTGCGAAGGCGAAGCAGCGCCATCCCCTCCGGCCCGTGGAGGCTGCTCCGAACTCTTTGCTCGGCACACTTGCGGCACCTTGACAAAACTTTAAACTCAGCTGCGGCACGGTTCGGCAAGTGACACCAAAGTGACGATTCAGCGTGACTAGCAGTGTTTTAACCATCTCGCTCATTTTTGCTTCAATCAAGTTCGTTCAAACTGGCAGACACCTAGAATACATACTAGATAAAATATAGCTTTGTGGACAATGAGGGTTAGAATGCAGAATTCCGTATTCTACGAAAGTGCCGAATTGTCATGACTGCCGAAGTTGTTGTACTGCATAGTATGTATTCCGATACTCACGCAGTATGGGAAGTCCAGGATATGTACTCGCCTCCGGCGGATGATAAGGATAAGAGATTGGTTAATAACTCAATGGGGTGAGTAATGATGTCTGTGCATCATCAGACGTAAGTTGACCTCCGGTACTCACCTGCTTCCGAAATGCGGCGGGGACCGAGACCGCGTGAGCTGAGAACAAAGTCTGCGAACATGGCCGAGTTGTCAATCGGGAAACGCGCTGGTGACAACCTGCAAGTACCCTGAAGTCTCCTTTTCCTTGAGCGCGTCGTCCAAACACAACTTACAAAAGCTTCAAAAGAGCGTGGAAGCTAAACGTTCATTTAAGCAGGTGCGTTGATTGGGAGGCCGAGAAAGATCAAGCGAGGATCAACTAAGCTCGATCGAACCTCGCATCAGAAAATTCATACCCCTAGCATCGACGAAGGCGCACTAGAGAAAAAGGGAATTTCAGGGTTCTTACGGGTGGCTGCTGTGAGTGTGCTTTCCAAACTGAGCACTTGAACGCTGTTGGCAACTCGCCTGTGTTCCCAGATGCTTGTTCGCTTTATCTTTCTATGTTCCGTCGGAGGTCAATGTCCCACTGTAATCTAAGACTGCACAGCTTTCACAGGTGCGTTCCACATATATATGCCGAAGCTTCAGCCATGAGCTCTTCGCTTCGCACAATGAGTTTCCAAATACCGGAGCTACCAACGAACTTGAATGTCTCTGGACTCACCTATGGAATTGCAGGTGTCACAGCGGCCATCATCGTCTTCTCAAGGCTGCTAGCTAACCGCCCCAATGTGCGTAAAGTGTGCGAGACTGCCATTGTTGCTCCCTAACACGCGGTTGTTTCACTAGCTCGATGCAATTCCGACTTTTGGTGCGACGAGCTGGCTTGGATCGTGGCGGGATGGCTACAGGTTTTTCAGAAATGGGCCAAGGATGATTCGAGAAGGGTACAGGAAAGTAGGTTCAGAAATTCGTCGTTGGTTGTCTTCCATTCATGATATTGCAGTACAAAGGCACAGCATTCAAGGTCGCAGAGTACTACCGTTGGGTGGTCGTCGTAACAAGCCGTGAGCAAGTAGAAGAATTGCGAAGGGCTCCCGATGATGAACTATCATTCTTGGAAGCAGCGAATGACGTGAGTGGGCGACTTCAGCGATCTTGCGAAACGTAGCATTGAGAGGTATCGGCAGCGCCTTAGCCTCGAGTACACGATGGGGCACGAGGTTTACACCAATGCCTATCACGTTGAAGTTGTCCGTTCTCAACTCACTCGCAATATCGGCGCCTTGTATCCCGAGATATGGGGTGAGATCA
>JBBPRG010000198.1:0-17984 GCA_038092895.1 Chalciporus pseudorubinellus | reverse complement strand
AAAAAGGACGGTACAATGCTTGCCTTATCCGGACACACTCTTTTTGTGGAAGCGGCGCCCACGAAGTCAAGCTATCTGCATGAATTACGGAGTCGAGATGGCAGCAACATGATCAGCCTATTTGCGTGGAGACTTTCATATCCGGCAAACAAGATGCCACGATGCGTGTAGATTACTGGGTTGTATAAAAGACGGCCATGAATGCATGACCCATGAACGCAATGCACTTCAGCATGGTATTTCGAGGCTGTATAACAACAGAATCTCTGACCCGACTTACGTTCATGGAGGATTGTGCTCGCGAGCTCGAGTAGGCTATAGTAGATGGCCATGAGGACGTCTGACACGAGGATGCCTACAGATGCCAGCGGGGATGTAGCCTCCCGAATGCAGCCCCTTACTTAGGTAGGAAGACTGCAGCCGTTGAGACGATGTATGGATGACGTCGACATTGACACCGTTCGCAACAGTTTCTTAGAAGGGAGTTTCAGAAACTGCAATTGGATCAAATGGCATCCACACATTGATCATCTGTTACGAGTTGTATGATTGCTCCTGACTTCTGGGTCCCTCCCGAAATCATACATGGCAACATGACATCGAATGGATTTGTATCACCCCGATCTGTAGGGACTCCGATTGCAGAGCCACGGGCTGAAAACGATGTGGGGGCACTGGGTGCAGCGGTTTACGAGCATGATTTCAGGGCAAACTTGTCGGCGGGCGGAGGACTGTAAGAGGCGGTGACTAACAGGGCCGAGTTTCCGAATCCCTAGATCATCGTCGTCGACTCGGATCTGTCGATGACAAGTCTCGGGTCGGCATGAGGTGAATACGAGTAGCACAGTGAGATTGAGATCAAGATGGGAACTTGAATCTGATATGATATCCAGGCCCGATATCCTAGTGATATTCTGCCCGCTGTAACACAGAATTTCCAGCACGCGCTGGTCACACGAGTTGTTTATGCTGTTCGGCGAACCTGCGCAGTTGCACAGCCACCAGGTATTAATTCGGTCCTCGACGTCAGTTCAACCAACCAACTGACGCGCTGCACTTGTACGAGTTGTCCCGAACTCACCACTCCAAACGAGTTCGGACGTACATATGTATACTCTCAAGACCTCGCCCATAACGGTTACCACAGCTGCAAAAGTACACGTCGTCAACTACACCAATCTGGGTTCTCAGGCTCTTGCTATCCCCGACCGACAAAATTTCACTCCCCTTGGCATCTCTGTACCTGAACAGTACTCACGATGCACCCATCTCGGCCATCCCAGTCGTATGCCGATACCTCCTCAAACCATCGTCACAACTCTCCCCCTCTCCCTGGAGTCGCAGCCACCGCGTCCAAGTTCTTCGTGTCCATGCGCAAGTCATTCAGCCCCCAAACCTCTCCACGAAGAAAGAACGCCGAAAATCAAGTCCGTCGCTCTATATTCAACATTCATCTTTCAATTCTTACATCCTTCTCTTATCAGCGTGTTGCAATGTATTCCACCCCTGAGGAGAGACACCCATATCATCCCTCACGTGCTACCCGCTCGCGTTATCTTGACTCCGCAGCGAACCGTCCTACTATAGAGCAGATTGCAATGGGTCTTCATGTTTCCCGCACTCCTCATCTCAGACCCATTCCCAACCCGCTCCAGCGACACTCACTCCCCTCTTCTCCGTCACGTCGCAGCCTAAATCCCCCAGTCCAGGCTACCCATACATCGCCTTATGACTACCACGACACCTCGTCGTCTTCGTCACAGTACCGCACGCGACACAGCCTGCCGCCGCCCCCATCGCGATCCTCTATGAAGAAAACGAGTGCTTCTGGCTTGACCCTTGCCCCACCGCAGCAACAATATCTATCAGCCGGCCCTTCCCCATCAACATCCACGGTTACCTCTGGGGGCCCTGCTACGCCGGAGTCCTCACGACCATTGTCATCCCTGAGACTTCGAATGTCCAAATTTATACCAGGTTACCGACCTACCAGCGTGCCGTCCTCGCTTGGACGTGCAAGCTCGTTCACGTCATCTGCCAGTGACAGCACGAGGCCAATGACCCCACGGAAAGCCGTTCGGTTTTCTTCCAGTATACTTGGGGTAGACGAACAGTCGTCTTGACCCTATCGATTTTCTGATTTGACACATGCTATACGGATCGACGTCCACATTGTACGGCTCCCATCTGTCTTTTTAAGTTGCATTTTTATTACGATCCACGCGCAGGACACGGTACCACCACACTTAAACTATTTTTTGGTATATTATTCACTGTAGCACACTTTTTACCATCTGAATTCGATATCTGCGTAACTTCGAGTTGAGTCAGTCCCCTGTAGCGGCAGCCCCTTACTAGTAGTTGCCCCTTAGTAGGAAATCCTATTCAGATCAAAGGCCGAGCTGACCAACGTCAACTGTGGCTGTGAGTGATGCCTCCGCAACATCTCCTCATCGTGCTTTTGTCTCAGAAATCAACACCAGTTAGACCTCGTTTTCTACGCAACGATATCACGCTACATTTACTCCAGCATCTCTTTCAATTCCTAACGAATCTTTACACTGAGCTCGACGTCAACATTCATATTCACAATGGCACCAGTAGACACCGAATATTACGACTTGGTGCGTAGTTACGTTCTTCACGAGGCCGGCGGTACATGGCGTGCTGACCACTTCTTCTTTGCCGTGTTCACATGACCTTCGGACATCATAGTTGGCAGTCTCAGTAGACGTCAACGATACCGATTTAAAGAAGGCATATCGAAAACAAGCTATCAAGGTCGGTGTGATATCCTATTCATATTGCTCTTCGTTCAGTTCTCTGCCCGATACATGTGTCGAACTTATTATACGCTTGCGCTGCCTCTTATAGTACCACCCGGATAAGAATCCATCTCCCGATGCGGAGGAGAAGTTCAAAGAAATAAGGCAAGTCGTCCCATCGATGACCCATCACGTCAAAGAAGGGTGTAGAGTGATTAATGCTAACATGCGTGCCTCGTGTCAATAGTAAAGCTTATCAAGTCCTATCTGATCCTGTATGTGATTTGTCTCTTGCGACCCTACATATGCTGAGAGTCCGCTCAGAATCTTCGCGCTGTATATGATAAGAATGGAAAGTCGATGGTAAGTTATGTCTCTTGGGGCATTCTCCGTGACATCCTAAAATCGACGGGATTGGACAGGCGGGCAAGGAAGCCAGCGACGTGGAGGACGCCGCGATGTTCTTCGCAAATGTTTTTGGAGGAGAACGATTCAGAGACTATGTGCGTTCTTCCACACCCACAGGAACCTGTACCGATGAATTCAACCAAACTCAGATTGGGGAGATCTCTCTTATGAAAGAAATGACGTCTGTCGCACAAACCGTGATATCAGACGAAGAACGCGAAGAACTCGAGAGAGAAGGCATCATTCCTCCTTCTACACCTCGAGAAAAGGCTTCGACACAACCTACTGCTGCTGCGCCTGAATCCGCTGCCTCAGACAATGCAAATCCTCTCGACACATCCACTGTTGCGCTAAACACAGCTGCCAGCGAGCGCGAATCAAGACCCACGTCGATGGTGGATCCCACATCTTCAGCGAAAGCTCCAGCGAAGAATGGAACAAGAAGTGCTCCTACCTCGCCCTCGAGGGACAAAGAGAAGGATGCGCACATTTCATCTAAGAAACGAAACAAGTTGTCACCGGAACAGAAAAAGAAACTTCAAGAGCTTGAGGATGAGCGTAAGAAGGCCCTAGAAGAGCGCGTAAAAACGTTAACCACCAAATTGGTCGAGCGCCTCAGGCCATTTGTTGATGCTGAGCACCCTGGAGACAAGGATGATTCCGAAACCAAATTATTCCAGGACAAGATCAAATTGGAGGCAGAAGATTTGAAGTTGGAAAGCTTCGGTGTCGAGGTGCGTCAGTCTTCCTGCTAAGTCGTTCGCACTTCTCAGGGGAGTTTAGTTGCTGCAAGCTATCGGCACTGTCTACATCATGAAAGCGACGTCATTCTTGAAGTCAAAGAAGTTCCTTGGGTTGTGAGTTATCAATCTTCCGCGCCTATCTGGTACTTACGGTGCCTCAGTGGCGGCTTCTGGTCTCGGATGAAAGAGAAGGGATCTGTAGCCAAGGATGCTTGGGGTGTGATAGGTAGCGCGTTAGTTTACTTCCGAAGCCCTTGTAAGAAGAAGATACTCACCATTCCTCCTTCAACACATCAGGCTCAGTGTCCAGTCGTTGGTGCAAGATATGGAGAAGCTACAGGCCAAGGGCGAAGTACCAGAAGAAATTTTGCAAGCAATTGAAGCCGATATCACTGGCAAGGTATGTACACATTGGCACATACCTCCTTGCCTGCTGTTGCTACTTTGTACTGAAATCTTCGCACTAGATCCTACTTGCCTCTTGGCGGGGAACCAGATTTGAAGTCGTCCAGGTGCTTCGAGAGGTAAGTCATCTGCCCACTTCACTAAATACCCGGTCATTTGAACGGATCTCCGAAAGGTCGTTGACAATGTCCTTAAAGACCGAGAAGTCAGCGACCAAGTCTTAGTCAACAGGGCAAAGGTGTGCCTCCATCGAGATAAAGCTGCCGCTGCTACTTGCTCACTGAACGTCGACAGGGCCTACTGATTATCGGCCACATCTTCAAGACTACAGAGCCGGATGAATCTGACGAGGACCGTCGAGAACTTGAACGGTATGTGTAACGGACTCCTATTTGATTATTCTGACCTTCACCCAGCATTGTCGCTGACGCTGCCGCTGGAAAATCGAAACACCAACAATTTCGTACCCCAGTGAGGGGACGGAGAGACGCGACCCCCAAGGAGTCTATGGATCACGCAGCTGCCGCTGAGGGTTCAAAGGTTCATTCCTCATGAGACCGATCTATCTATGACTGGTAGACTGCATTCTACATTTTACTCTGGATACCTTGTTCTGTCGTTGATGTTACGCTCCCATTTTTAATTAGCATGCGTTTCTTCGAACGGCTGCCGTTGGCCAATTGCTTTGCAATCAATACACAGAAGTAGATGTCCGAGCACGTGGAGCGAAGACCAATGTATTGACCATGATCATACAATACTTGGTGTGACGTATAAGGAGTTTCAGCGTTTTGCAGACGATACACCTACAGCTCGCTGGTGCTCGTTTCTCACCTGTGCAACAAACCAATTGGATTGCATAAAGATCGTATGCCATCTAATGACGCACCTCAGAGTAGAATTGATCGTCAGCGAGTAAACGAAAGCCTGTCCAAGCCAATCCCTTAGTAACGGTCATGCATGCTTTGTGAGCCTCCGTGCTTCGCGCAGAATCTGCAAAGGCCGGCGTATGATTACCTCCATTCGGCTGCGTCGGAATCGCTATAGTGGGTTAGATGCGAAGCAATCAGCTTAGAGCTGGATACGTAAGTGGGGGCTATATCTCACCGTATGCAGGATGCAACGACGGCATTTCTAGAATGTCATCAGATTAATTAATCCTATCATGCGTACCTGCGCAGTGATGTACTTGCCGTATGAAACATTTCCCTAGAGAGCAATTATGGTTGGTCAACCTCTTACGGCTGAGCAGTGTGTAATAAAGAAACTCACAAAATCGGTGGAAGCCGAAAACGAAGTTGACCGGGTATCCATTCCAAAGCAGTCACTCATGGTTTGTGAGAAATATTCCCCTGCAGAGTTGAAGCCAATGCGAGACGGATGGAGAGGAAGAACGTACCCAGGACAGCATTTTGCCGCAGTTCGTAATACGACAGACCGTTGGTGGTCTTGAGGCGGCATCCAGTGGCGGTTGCTGCTCCCCTATGTGATGTTCTTGTTAAATATCTGTCTCACGCGACGGTGGCAAATCTCACTTGAAACATGCTTCAACCCTGTCCCGGAGACGCTCTAATTGGTCCCGGTCAGGAGCACGGACGATCCAGTGCATCCTAGCGTAATCGGGTATCACTAAGGGCCTGTCAATCATGCCCATTATTCGAAGCGGTGGCAACCCACCATTCGCACCGCCTTGAGAACCTTGAATGATGCCGTGTACCCTGTGGTCTGGCTTGATTTGTTGACGGAGTACGGAAACACCGGAGTAGGCAAGGAATGCTGCGTCGAGCGCATTCGTGCCTTCCCAGGGGGAATCACCGGCGTGAGCACTATTTTCTACCCATAAATTGAAATTGCCCGATCCACATGTGTTGGACTCACGAATGGCCAAAAAATTCAGCATCAATCGATTGCATGGCGAGGGTTGAACCGGTGGACGCGGAGTGGGCAGGTCCTCCTGACGGATGACACCTACACAACAATATAAATGTCAGGAATTTGTCTCAGGTGGATTGGTTGTCACGGACATGAGGCAAGCATGCATCCCGTTATAGCCGCCTCGCTCAAGCAGTATTATCTTTCCACCTCCCCCTTCTTCCCCTAATTGGATTTTTGCGTTTCAGTTACGCCGGTTACTGTTCCATTCAGGACTCACCTGGCGTTCCGAGGAGAACGACCTTCCCAGGGACATTGTGGGCTTTCAATGCGGATTTTATCGCAATGGCTACTCCCACACCACTCGCAGCGATCAGATTATGGCCGCACGCATGCCCAATCAAGGGTAATGCGTCCATCTCGGCGTTTACGCCAAGTGTCCTGCCTCCCTTACCGTGGGTGAATTCGGCCCTCCAAGCTGTCTTGAGGCCAAGGTATTCCCTAGTTACAATAAAACCGCGACTCTCCATAAAGTCCGTTAGGGTATCATGGGCATATCTGCGTAGAGAGATTACCTCCCGCTTACGAGCTATCTGACAACTACATACCGTTCTTCAAACATAAGCTCTGGATGATCTGCGACAAAACATCGACTGGATAATCCTCTCTCGTGTCACTGTCTAACCCACCGTGAATATTGAGACTCAGTGATCTCAGGGCAGTGTCAATGGAGTCTATTGTCGCGCCAATGGTTGTCATGAAATCGGACTCTGAGGCAAGTCGAGATGAGTTACGACAATAGGTCGGAGGCGGGTCATAGGCTTGCGTAGAAGGGCTCCAGGAGAAATCGCAACAAGATTCAAAAGACACGGGAATCTCATCGCAGCCCAGCTGTTTGAGAATGCATCAGTGAACAATGCGCCGCCACACCTATATCACGACTGACGGTAGCATTGTGGTCGTTCAAGACGAGTTTGTTCGGGTCTTTCTTACAATCGACCGTGTTGGCAATTGACAGCGATTGTTTCGCTGCCGGAGCGCGAGGCCTTGGGGTAAAGAAGTGCTTGAAGGAGAAGCATCCCTGGTGACTGTGGCCATCCAACTCGCCGACGTGCATAGCGACGGTGATGGAGGGTGGGGGGGAAGTAAATGATCTGTCGGTGCCGTTTCATGGAAAATTTAGTTTGCGTTTATCAGCATTTTGGGCGTCTGTGCTCCAATTTCCCCCATCCTCTGTTTAGGCTCGGGACAGATGTGTGATCCGAGTTCCGCTAATACCGGAATTTGGTAAGCGGATCTAACTTAAGCCACCTCAGGCCACCTCAGGCTCTCAGTCAGCCTACCATCTCAGTTGCTCATCTCGCGTTCGAAGCATTCACCGCGGAGCTCATTCACTGTCGGGCTCAGAGTTTGCCATATTATTTCACTCTACTTCGCTGACACAGTACAGTCACAGTGAACTTGTTGCCATGAGTTGACCGTAAGGGTTCTCGTGCCAACCACTATGCCCGTGTCATGAGAATGTACCTGTGTACCCATCACACCATATTTGGAGTTGAGCTTCCACCAAAGAAACTGCCAGTGGGCGATAGCTCGTCTCACTTGGTTTCTCGATACAGCGAGGTGTGCGGATCGGGCACTGGATTCAGGAACAACATCCGGAGAGAAATTCTTGCGTGAGTATTCAAGAAGTTTAAGATCAAGATTGTCTGATGCGGCCTCTCAGTGATGCAGTACATATGTAAGTGACGGTCCACTCGACATGGCCATGGCGGCCGCAATAAATGAGTCGCTAGGCATGAGGTCGATCCCCAGACTAATTGAGCAATGTGTTCTCTCCAAGTAATTGGCGGGCTGGGTGTTGAGTTTCCTTCGATATCCAGAACGATGACTCCATCATCGGCTAGCTCATCCAAAAAAAGATGTATTCACAATACATGACCCGTGATCGGTGACCTCGCAACTGCCTCGCAATCATGATGCATAATTCTAATATTATTTGCATAGTGTTTGAGCTAGAACCAAGTCGGGAGGCTACGAAAACACATATACCTTCCGATCGCATATCGCATATCGCATACGAATCTGGGGCATTTATTTACCAGATCAGACATCAAACCAGTCGGGGGTATTGTTTCGGCACTAAGAGGTGAAAAAAGAGTCTTTGTCTCGGAATCCTTCTCAACAGCAAGTCCTAAAGTGTGGAAGGTGTGTAGGTTGCAAATCAAGCTGGAGATGTGTAGGGAGTTGCTATGGATGCTCACAGTATAGCAGACAACTTTCTCAATGTCGCATATCCATACGGGACAAAAAACGTCACTGAGGGCCTGGCCGGGAATTGAACCCGGGACCTCCTCGATTTCGTACTCAAGACGAGCAACCCTAACAAGGAATCATACTACTAGACCACCAGGCCGATATCCGTCGGCCCGGATCTGCCATACAACACCAGGACCTTCTTTTAGAAGGAACGATCGTGGCCATTCAGGATAAATCTAAGAGGCCGAGGGATTGAACGATGTTATTATTGAGAATGGAAGTTTGGATCCGGCCGAAGTACAACACAATCTGGAGCCTAGGGTCTTGTGTGACATGTGGCCACAAGCGGGGCCGCATCAGTGCTCCGGCAAGACCGGACTACGGCGGGTGTATCTCATGCAGATGATCGATCAGTGCGGGTGTAGATAGTTTCTGCGCTTATAGGTGAGTCTATTGGGGAGGGGGTTAGTCCCTTTTGCTCTGACGATTGATGAATAATTGAAGCGGGTCTCACCTTCGTAGAAAGAACAGTTCGGAACTAAGATAAGGTTGATCATGACTACTGACTACATTACTGCGATCAGATTCCAAAAAAGGTTCATTGAGCCATTGAGCCTTTGAATTCAACAAGGACAAACAACCGGCATCAGTGCCCGCTGCCACAGCCTTTACACTCGTCATCTTGCACATAGTGACCAGTCTTCACACTGCACAACGCTCGTGAAGTCGGCGGCGAACATGGCGTCGACTATCACTTCCATCCACGCGGACAACCTTAGTCAGATTTTCCAAGGACTCCGTAATCCTAGCCATGAAGCGAGGCTCCAAGCTGCAGTGGACCTGCGTCGCTATGTGCGTCTTCGATGTCATGTGTTTTGATTGTGGAATTGATTCGCTTGTAGGTCGCTACGACAGTAGTTGAAATGCCAAATGACGTTGCAGTAAAACTGTGGGACGACGACATCAACAAGCGTATATTCGACCTCATGCACAGTCAGAATAATGTTGAGAGACTAGGTGGATTGCTAGCAATTGGTACGTCATACATTCCTACCCAGCATGGATCATATTGAACCTTTGTCATAGATCATCTTTTAGAGAACGACGGTGAAGACATCGTTGGATCAAAGCGTTACCTCTACAGGTTTTACAATTATGTCAAACAACTCCTTCCAAACCACGATGTTAACATCATGTTGGCTGCATCAAAGACTCTGGGTCAGATAGCTGCTATCGGTGGTGCCGACTTTGGAGAAGGGTTCATGGATCTTGAAGTGCCAGCTGCTGTGGAGCTCTTGCAAGGCCCGGAGCCACCACGTTACGCCGGAGTCCTCATTTTGAAGGAACTGGCCCGCAATAGCGCAAATTACTTCCATTCGCATATTAGCCTTGTGTTCGACAAGATCCTCATTCCGCTACGT
The DNA here is from genome assembly GCA_038092895.1 of Chalciporus pseudorubinellus. Taxonomy (NCBI): domain Eukaryota; kingdom Fungi; phylum Basidiomycota; class Agaricomycetes; order Boletales; family Boletaceae; genus Chalciporus; species Chalciporus pseudorubinellus. The sequence goes on along the minus strand of JBBPRG010000198.1, from coordinate 8,111 downwards.
GACTCCCGCGTCATGGTCCGCGAAGGAGCCGCAGAACTTCTGGCAGCATGCCTGGAGATTGTGGCGAATAGAGAGCGACAAACGCGGACGACATACCTCATGAAGATCCTTCAGGATGCTCAGCTTGGCCTCAAGATGGCCCAACCTGAAGTCATTCACGGATCACTCCTCATGTATCGTGAGCTGCTGCTTCACGGGGACACGGTCAGTAGCAGTTTCGTCCTCCTGACTAGCAGATCTGACAACCACTTTCTTAGTTTATGCGGGAGTCATTCCTTGACACAGCGGAGCAAATTCTACGTTTCAAGTCGCACAGGGACAGTTTAGTGCGCAAGATGGTTATAACCCTCATACCGACGCTTGCAGCATATGACACCCAAACATTCTCTGAACATTATCTCCACAAGTCGATGGGTCACCTCCTCACACAACTTGAGAAGCCCAACGAGAGGTCTTTTGGTACTCCGTCTCTGTTCCTGAGTACAGTCAAGCATGCTAACAAGTGTACAGCCTTTATAGCGATTGGACACACTGCAACTGCGGTAGGAAGTGATATGAAACCTTTCCTGGACTCCATTATGCTCCAGATCAAACTAGGACTTCAGCAAAGGGGGTACGTGACATTAGCTGGTTGCACTATTCTTGCTCACGTGTAGTATAGTAAAAAGAACGCGCCGTCGGAAGAACCTATATTTCAATGCGTTGGAATGTTAGCATCGGCTGTCGGGCCCAACCTTACGAAGCTCCTACATGATCAGCTGGACCTCTTCTTTGCGTGTGGGTTGAGTGAACCACTACGTCAAGCTCTTGTAGCAATCGCCAGGAATATTCCACCGCTACTGAAGACCATCCAAGATCGTTTGTTAGATTTGTTGTCGATAATTCTTATTGGACAACCGTACAAAGTTATTGGAGCACCGCCATCCTTGGTTCCTCGCGACGTTGCTGCTTATGCTCGTGATTTCGCAACGACAAAGGCGGGGAAGAATCCTGAACTCATTACATTGGCTCTTAATACACTCGGCTCTTTCGACTTCAGTGGTAAGGCTACCAAAACTACTGCTTTTGGGACTAATCTCAGCATGATATAGGTCATGTCCTGAACGAGTTTGTCCGAAGCGCTGCATTGCCTTACCTTGAAGACGACAACCCAGAAGTGCGCCGTGCAGGGGCATTGACGTGTTGCAGACTCTTCGTCAGAGATCCCATATGTTATCAAGCAAGCAGTCATGCCATCGAAATCATCAGCGACGTTCTTGATAAATTGTTAACCGTTGGAATTGCGGATCCAGGTACGCACCCTCCGCTATGTAGCCATTTCTAGAATCTCACGTGTTCGAAGATCCGACGATCCGCCAGACGGTGCTTTCTTCCTTACACGAGCGGTTCGACAAGCACCTTGCACAAGCCGAGAATGTACGCTCAATTTTTATTTCACTTAATGACGAAGTCTTCGAGAACCGGGTAACGGCGGTTGGCCTGATCGGTCGCCTCGCGAAGCACAACCCAGCATACGTTATGCCGTCGTTGCGCAAATCGCTAATACAGCTATTAACTGAATTGGAGTACTCGACCGTCACGTACGCAACTTGTTCAGCTTATACATCGTCAATGTCGCTAACTGCTCGCCAGGCGCAATCGGGAAGACTGTACCCGCCTTCTCACATTGCTCGTGAGCGCAACACAGAGACTCATCAAGCCTTACGCACTTCCTATCCTGAGGGTGTTAATTCCCAAGGCCAACGATAGCAATCCAGCTGTTGCAGCAAATGTCTTGATGTGTCTCGGAGAGCTGGCGGCCGTTGGAGGGGAGGATGTGACGCCACATATTCCAGAATTAATGCAAGTTATCATCGCCAGACTTCAAGATCCTGCACACGTCAAACGGGATGCGGCTTTGCGCACATTAGGTCAACTATGTTCAAGCACCGGCTACGTCGTCTCTCCTTTGATCGATTACCCCCAACTTCTTCCAATCTTGGGAAGGATTTTGAGAACAGAGTCCGGCTCATCTAGACGTGATGTAGTGAGGGAGGTTGTCAAGGTCCTAGGCATCCTTGGTGCTCTTGATCCTTACAAACGAAAGGTACGCTATGCTGCGCTGGATCTATTGCTTGCGATGAAACTTCGTCGTAGACGAAGCCAGACGAAGACGGAGCGGCTGAGGGAACCCTCCCAGCTGTGAACGCAGCTGCTATCACAAGCACCGGTTCCCTAACGGGCTCCGATGACTATTATCAGACAGTCGTGATCACGTCGCTATTGGCTGTCGTGAGGGATCAGTCTATGAGCAACCACCACCATACCGTCATCGAGGCCATCATGAACATCTTCAAGACCCAGGGACTGAAATGTGTCACATTCCTGCCACAGGTATTCATGTCCGAGTGATACGCTATTCTCGCTGATATCACTCTCAGATTATTCCAGCGTTTGCTGCTGTTGCACGTACATCCACAGCTCGTCTGCAGGAGTTCCACTTGCAACAACTTGCAATCTTGGTCGGTATCATTAAGCAACATGTTCGGAATTATACGCCCGAAATATTCAAGCTGGTGACGGACCTTTGGGAGAATACCTCTCTGCAACTTCCCATCGTTTCGCTCATTGAGGCACTAGGGAAAGCGTTAGACGCCGAGTTCAAGCCTTTCTTACCTACCATCTTACCTCTTCTCCTCAAGGTCTTCGAAGGGGAGCTCACCGAGAAGCGGATGTCTACGCAAATCAAGATATTCGATTCCTTCCTCACCTTCGGTGCGAACATCGAGGAATATCTGCATCTTATCATTCCAATCATCGTGAAGGCTGCGGAGAGGCTCGATGCAACGACTATTCTTCGCAAACGTGCGATCCAGACGGTTGCTCATCTGTCCCAACGGGTCAATTTCTCGGACCATGCTTCGCGAATTGTTCATCCTCTTGTCCGTGTTCTTGACGGAACCAACAACGAGCTTCGGATGGCGGTTATGGACACGCTGTGCGCCATCGTCGTCCAGCTTGGCTCGGACTTTGCTATATTCGTTCCCATGATCAACAAGGTACGCTCGACTTCGCTGTATTGAACGATTTCTCAACTGCTATGTAGTGTTTACTCCGCAACCGCATCCACCACCCGCGGTATGAAAACCTCATCACTAAGCTTTTGAGTGGCGAACGATTGCCTCAAGAGTCTGGCATTCATGATATTTTGGAAAACTCCAGGGTTGCTGAGATCTCAGCGCCCGCTGAGCCAGCCAAATTAACAGTGAACCAACAACATCTCAAGCAAGCGTGGGACGTATCCTCAGTCTCCACGCGGGAGGATTGGACAGAGTGGATGCACCGCCTGTCCGTCGAGTTCATGAAGGAGTCGCCCTCCCATGCTCTCAGAGCGTGCATGAGCTTGGTTGAATTCCACCCACCACTTGCAAAGGAGCTCTTCAATGCCGCTTTCATATCTTGCTGGACTGAGTTGTATGACCAATACCAAGTGGGTGGCCTTAAATTCAGCTGTTTGTTAGCCCTAATAATTTTGCAGGAAGGACTTGTTCGCTCCATCGAAGCTGCCATTACATCACCCACCGCACCCTCTGAACTAATCCATAGGCTGCTCAGCCTTGCGGAGTTCATGGAACACGAGGAAAAACCGCTCCCCATAGAGCATCGTACTCTTGGAGAATACGCCGTGAAGTTCCATGCATATGCAAAGGCGCTACACTACAAGGAGCTGGAGTTCTTTACCGAGACGTCGCCAAACATCATCGAGGCACTCATCGGAATCAACACGAAGCTCCAGCAACACGACGCAGCCTGGGGAACTCTTGTTATCGCCCGAGAACAATATGACGTTAGCAAGCACGAGGAGTGGTACGAGAGGCTCGGCAGGTGGCAAGAGGCTCTGGCTGCGTATGAAAAGAAAGCTGAAGAGGACCCGGACGCACCAGACGTACAATTTGGACGCATGAAGTGCCTTCACGCTCTCGGCGAGTGGGATCAGCTCGCAGCACAAGTGGATGAACATTGGTCAAACGCCAACCACGAAGACCGTCGTGAAATCGCTCCCATGGCCGCCGCCGCCGCATGGTCATTGCACGAGTGGGATTCGATGGACGATTACATCGCCACAATGAGGAATGATTCACCAGATCGAGCATTCTACAAGGCCATTCTATCTGTCCATCAGAACCAGTTCCCGAAGGCATTGAGGGAGATAGGCAAAGCTCGAGACTTGCTGGAACCAGAGCTCACATCTTTCGTTGGCGAAGGCTATGGTCGTTCATATAAGTAAGACATCCTTACTTTCAGAGGTGGTCGCTCACCTGATATCTCATCCCTAGCACGCTTGTTCGAGCGCAGATGTTGTCTGAACTTGAGGAAATCATCATGTACAAACAGTACGCTGACCAGCCTGAACGGCAACAGGCGATGCGGAAGACGTGGATGAAACGGTACGAGGGATGACTCTTATTTTCCAAGATGTCGACTGACATGATACCAGACTACAAGGTTGCCAGCCTGACGTGGAGACGTGGCAACGTATCCTGCAAGTCAGGGCCCTCGTTTTGAATCCCGAAGATGATCCTGTCATGTGGATTAAGTTCGCAAACTTGTGTCGAAAGTCGGACCGGATGGCATTGGCGGAGAAAACGATCAACTCGCTATTGTCTCCCGAAAGGGTGAACGCCATTTTCATCGGGATATTAGCCATCGATTACTGATTCAAGATTCTAGCTACAGCACCTCCGGGATGATCAACAACATCTAAAAGCACCTCCGAATGTTGTCTACGCCCAGCTGAAGTATATGTGGGCAAATGGCTCTCGCGAAGAAAGTTTGAATTTCCTTCGCCAGTTCTCCGCAAGTCTCGCGAGGGACTTGCAGATGGAAACCAGGGAGCACTCTCAACGCCCTGGCGTTAGCAAGCACAAGCTCGACGAGCTGTCACGCCTGCTCGCGCGTTGTTACTTCAAGCAAGGACAGTGGCAGGTTGAGTTGCGAGACGACTGGGGTGCAGTAAGTGTTTGGATTTATCATTCAGCTTCGGTTTCTCATATGTGTCAAGCGCAATGTTAAGGATATTCTGCACTCCTACCTACTCGCTACACACTACGATCCCAACTGGTACAAGGCATGGCACACTTGGGCACTCGCAAACTTCGAGGTTATCGGCCACCTAGAGAGCCAGAGAGAGAGTTCCGCTATTGACATCCCAGGCAGTGGTTTGGCTGCTCACATAGTACAGGCGGTTCAAGGTCATTTATTCTTGGTATCTTCATTACTATCATCTCATTTACCTGGAATCTTACAGGATTCTTCCGCTCAATTGCCTTGCGGAATGAAAATGCTCTTCAAGATACCTTGCGACTCCTGACATTGTGGTTCAAGTTTGGTGCTCATGACGACGTCAGTCAAGCGATGGCAAGTGGTTTTTCCGTTGTTGAGGTCGACACGTGGCTAGAAGTGATACCACAAGTAAGTGGTGAGCATATAGCTGCAAATTGCTTCGTAGTGACCTTCGCCTAGATCATTGCCCGCATCCAAACTCCAAGTGGGAACGTCAGGCGCAATATCAACAACTTGCTAACCGAAGTCGGCAAACACCACCCACAAGCACTGATATATCCCCTTACAGTAGCATCGAAGTCTTCCAGTGTTGCTCGGAAGAATATTGCTCTCAACATCATGGACAGAATGAGGGAGCACTCTGCCGTCATTGTGGAGCAGGTGTGTGTCTTGGCTTATGCGGTCGATCATTCACTCATGAGATACCGCAGGCTCTTGTTGTCAGTCATGAGCTTATTCGCGTGGCTATACTGTGGCACGAGATGTGGCATGAAGGCCTTGAAGAAGCCTCCAGATTGTTCTTCAATGACAAGAATCCAGAAGGCATGATTGCTACTCTAGAACCTCTACATGAACTTTTGGAAGCTGTGAGTGCAAGGCAGACCTTCCGCTGCAGCAAAAGCTAATGAATTCCCCAGGGTCCAACTACAGCCCGCGAGACTTCATTCGCTCAAGCATTCGGCAGAGACCTGCATGAAGCTCGCGAAGCCTGTCGCCGTTATCGTGCCTATGGTGAGATGTCAGAGTTGAACAAGGCCTGGGACATTTATTACGGAGTATGGCTTCTAACAGTGACTTTATGATCCTTCGCTAACCTAATTTCCATATTAGGTATTCAGGAAAGTGGAAAAGCAGCTGCCTCAATTGACCACGCTGGACTTGCAATATGTCTCCCCTCAATTGCTAAAGGCCCGAAACCTCGAGCTTGCCATGCCTGGTAGGTTCTCGCTCATCCAGAGGCACTGTATCTTTTAAACGAATCATCGACAGGTACTTACCAAAGCGGCAAGCAAGTGATCAAGATTGCTAGCTTCGCAACAAAGTTGACTGTTATTGCCTCGAAGCAACGCCCCAGGCGTTTGTCACTCAAGGGCGACGATGGAAAAGATTATCTGTACTGTCTCAAAGGCACGCTATTCATCACTTCACCTGGTGCAACGTGCTTACAAGCAATATCTAGGCCACGAAGATATGCGTCAAGACGAACGTGTTATGCAACTCTTTAGCCTCGTAAACACATTGCTCTCGGTGGACACTAATAGCTTCAAAAGACGTTTGCATATTCAGCGATACTCAGTGACTCCTTTGGCCCCCAACGCTGGTCTAATGGGGTGGGTCAAGGATAGTGACACACTTCACGTGCTCGTTCGCGACTACCGCGATTCCCGGAAGGTCCTCCTGAACATTGAATACCGATTGATGCTCCAGGTATGAATCATAGCGTCGACGATATGGTTTAAGAACCTCACCTAACATTTTTTCAGATGGCTCCCGATTACGAAAACTTGACACTTCTCCAGAAAGTTGAGGTGTTCGAGTACGCTCTCGAGAACACCACAGGACAAGATCTCTACCGAGTGCTATGGTTGAAGAGTGCCAACTCGGAACACTGGCTAGAACGACGCGCGACATATACTCGTTCCCTCGCTGTCACCAGCATGGTTGGCCATATTCTCGGACTTGGGGATCGTCATCCTTCCAATTTGTTGATCGAGCGCAGTACAGGAAAGGTGGTTCACATTGATTTCGGAGATTGCTTCGAAGTTGCTATGCACCGAGAGAAGTTCCCTGAAAAGATACCCTTCAGACTTACGCGAATGCTCACACACGCCATGGAGGTGAGATCTCTTTAAACACTACGTCCTTATACATTGTCTGATCGTTGCCTTTAGATCAGCGGAATCGAGGGCAGTTTCCGACATACTTGTGAAATCACTATGTCTGTCCTTCGTGCTAACAAGGAGTCCCTTATGGCGGTGCTCGAGGCCTTCGTTTATGACCCACTTATTAATTGGCGACTCATGCAAGCCGACGTTGACACCCGCAGGCAGGAAGGTACGATAACTAGTGCTCCCTGGAAAATTAACACCTCACGCACGCTTCCTGTTAGATGTTGACACCGATCCCGGGAGGGCAGCTGAGCTCGTAAGGGTGGCGGCGTATCCTCAAGCCCCCGCTCGAAGACTCCGTGCTGACGAAAACGACATCTTCAATGGTACATACTCTGTTGAACTTTTTTTTGTTTTTTTGGGGGTATTAACACTTGCGCTGGATCAGAATTAGAGACAGTTGGGGAGCCAGGAGCAAGGCAAGAAGTTAGAAATGAACGAGCTTTGCTTGTATACAATCGGGTGCAACATAAACTTACAGGTGCGGCACTGACAAGCTGGTATGCCAAGTGTGGTCCTGACAGTTTAACAGGAAAAGACTTCAACCCAGACGAGGTCCTTACAGTTCCTGCCCAGGTAGATAAACTCGTTCTTCAGGCGACTTCATTGGAAAACCTGTGCCAATGTTTCTCGGGATGGTAAGTACAACGCCAGTAGTTATTTTGCGGTCCACTGATACACATCTAACCTCTAGGTGTGCGTTTTGGTAGAAGATATCTTTCGATTTTCCGGTATTCCCTTGCATATCTCGCTACTCGTTGTGCTGCAATCCTGTAATATACATGCCTTGTAAACATGATAAATTAGACCTCACTTCAAATGCCCAACCGGACGGCGCTAAAGTCGTCATTGTACGGATTTGGAAATGGAGAACTTGGCAAAGTTGGCATCGCGCACTCG
>JBBPRG010000197.1:0-17996 GCA_038092895.1 Chalciporus pseudorubinellus | reverse complement strand
ATCCACGAGGAAAGGAGCACCTTGCGAGTGTTGCTATTGATCTGGTCATCATTGGATGCTGGGGACTTGAGATGGCCCGGAGCCGTACTATTTCAGTGTGATAGCTTGATCAGTGTGATGTTAGCCTCAACTGTTTTAGCACCAAGTGAACTGAACTATACTAGTCACCTTCGATTCGATTCTGATCGCAACGTCGACAGTATCTGCTATACCCATAGAATAATTCTCTCTCGCGTCTTTCCTATCGAGAATTTGAACACGATTCAAAGCTATCCGATTCGCGATCTCTCATCCTGATCAGAGGGTATATCCAGCGATGGCGAGACCTGAGCAGGTCTGTAACATAGGAGGGTACCAATGAATCGCCCAAGGCTGATCGCTCCACAGACACGTCAGACACGCAACATCGTCTTCATCGGAGAAACAGGCTCAGGGAAGAGCTCTGTCATCAACCTTATCGCCGATCAAGACCGTGCTGTGACATCGGGCGAAGCCTCGCCCTGTACCGCTGGGTTCACCTCCTACGAGGTTCAAGTTGGAGAGAGAACGTATAGGCTTTGGGATTCCCCTGGCTTGAACGAACCTTCGCGCAGCTTGAACCCGTTCAGGAGATCTCACCTGCAAAGAGAACGTTCTCTCAAAACTTTCCTTCGCGAGAGATGGAAAGCTGGAGAACTTGATCTTCTCGTAGTTTGCGTCAGGGGGAGCAGGGCTCGTGAGGCGATGTCGAGGGCATACAGAACCTTCTGCCACCCGACTCGTCAAGTGGCAATTCCAGTGGTCCTTGCTATAACCCACTTGGAGAGAGCACAGCCAGTGATGGACGCGTGGTGGCAGGAGAACGAAAGAGCCTTCGCGCGCATGGGGTTAATATTTGACGGCCATGCATGCCTTACCTGCCTGGCCTCAAACCATCGCAGATGGGATGCACAGCAGGAAATCCACGCTTTGATTTCCAGGGATTATCAGCCATTACCTGCGCAATCAGTAAACTATCTCGACAAATCTGAGACTGGGTGCGTGATATCTTAGGGTACCCGCACACAGACGTTTCAGAAGCAGCCTGAGATCTATCCTGATTAACCATCCCCCTCTCCTGTAGCTTTAAATATACAAAAATTTCTACAGCCTGTTTCTGATCATCAATGTACTTTCAGCAGGCTCTAAGTCGATAGTCGATAACCAATAAATTACTCAATCCTTGGCCCCGCGAGCCGTACGCTCTCTTGCACATCACTCTCGTACAACTTGAAAGCCCTTTGGAACATCCCTGCCAATTTACGGACCTCGCGTTCGAAGGCCTCCTTGTCCGCCCATGCCAAGCGAGGGTTGAGAAGCTCACGAGGGACACCCTCGATGTGGGTAGGAATCTGGAGCCCGAAGACATCGAAGGATTCGTACTCGGCGTTGAGGAGTTCGCCAGAGTGAACGGCATCGACGATGCGGCGAGTGTACTTCAGAGGGCAACGCTTGCCGGTGCCGAACTTGCCACCGGCCCAACCAGTGTTGATCAACCAGCAAGCAACATTGTTCTTCGACATCCGACTTGCCAACATCTGGGCGTAGCGACTCGGCTGTCATTGAGTGAGCAACCGATAAGGAAATAGACAAGATGTTAACATACGTGGAGGATGATGAATGGCGCGCTGTAACAGGTGGAGAATGTGGGAATAGGCTCGAGAACACCATCTTCAGTACCTGGAGTCTTCCTGTTGACGCACAGATTAATAACTGTAGCATGACAGCAATACAACCGGACTTACGAAGTGTATCCCGCGAGGAAGTGGTAACTTGCCTGGTCCGGCGTCAGCTTGCTCACTGGAGGAAGAACACCAAAGGCATCGCAGGTCAACATGATGATGTTGCTGGGCTGAGTGTCGACCTGGCAAGGGATCTTAGCGTTGGGGATGTACTCGATTGGGTAAGCGCAGCGTGTATTCTCCGTGATGCTGACGTCATCGTAGTCCGGAGTGCGAGAAGCGGGGTTGTAAACCACGTTCTCGAGGATCGACCCGAAGCGGATAGCATTGTAAATCTCGGGCTCCTTCTCTCGGGAAAGGTTGATGCATTTGGCATAACAGCCACCTTCAATGTTGAAGACACCAGTGTCGGACCAGACATGCTCGTCGTCACCAATGAGAAGTCGGTTAGGATCGGTCGAAAGAGTAGTCTTCCCCGTGCCGCTAAGACCGAAGAAAAGGGTAACATCACCCTTCTGCATGCCGACGTTTGCAGACGAATGCAATGACAACTGGCCAAACTTAACGGGCTGGAGGTAGTGCATGACGGAGAAGACACCCTTCTTCATCTCGCCTGCGTATTCAGTGCCAAGGATAACCATTTCCATACGCTTGAAGTTGATCTCCACGGAAGTGGTGGATGACATGCCCTTCGTGAAACGGTTGGCAGGGAACTGCCCAGCATTGTAAATGATGAAGTCTGGTTCGCCAAAGTTGGCAAGCTCCTCCTCAGTGGGGCGAATCAGCATGTTATTCTGTTGAAGCTGTCAGCCGAACAGCAACAGATACCGTGTTACGTCTATACGAACCATGAAGAGGGCGTGGTAGGCACGGGCGCAGATAACCCGGACTTTGATGCGGTACTTCGGATCCCACTGAAAAACAAAATCAATGGTCAGCTGAGAGGATTAATGACTCGCCCTCACCCCCGCAAAGCCGTCGAAGACGTAGACGTTGTCGCGGGTGTTAAGGTAATCGATGGCACGTTCACGGTTGATCTCAAAGGTGTCTATGGAGTTGACCCTTGTCAGAGTAAGGTTAGTTGCATTGACAAAGTGACTCACGTTCGTCCATTTTGATGTTGATCGGGCCCCACCAAACATCGTCCTTGGAGGTTTCCTCGAAGACGACCCGCTTGTCCTTTGGGCTTCGGCCGGTCTTCTTACCCGAGAAGTTGATCAGCGCCCCCGAAGAGGAAATGATGGCCCCTTCGTTGCGGATGGCATCCTCGTACAGCTGCGCTACTGATGCGTTGCGTTTGAGCTGAATACGATCCATGTCGAAGCCTGCTTGCGAGAAATACTCGAGGTCACGGCCGATGACTGTTGGAACAAGGATCAGCCAACGAAGACGGAGGTAGGAGCGGATCAAAACTAACGATTGCTGGCAAACTCATTCTCATGAGACTGAGCGTAGTGGTGGTGAAGGATGTGTGGGGTAACGTAGGGAGTTTGGTGAGGGAGGACCATTGTGACGAACGGTCGATAGACCTGTATGCAGAGGCAGAAAGGTGTCAGACGACATTATTTATGTATTGCAAAACACATGATCCGTGTGGCTCGGGAAAGCGAGACCCGACCCTGACGATGTGGGGCAACTGGGGTCAACGAATAAAGGGACAAACTTACGGGGTGATGCAAGGGACGATGGTGTTTCGGTATGAACCAGGTCGACGGATTTGTATAGCGTTTTATACCAGTCGCCAGCCACTGCCGGAGTACCATCCCATAATCTCCCGATGCGCCCTAGGCTACCTGCGACTCTTCCCGCTTCTCCTTCGTACCTGACTCACAAATGGATCTATCACGTCTACTGATTCAAATCCGTTCACTCAGTTAGGTTGTTTTATTTTAGCCCTGCAGTTCCAGACTGCTATTGTCCAACCACAGATGCGGCTTTCCCCTTCGCTCCGAGGTCCAGTCCTATGGCCAGGGAGTGAACAAAAACCCAGTGGTGCCCGAAATCACAGGTTTTCGAGCTGCCCAGCAGGGTAATATGGCGGAATGAAGAGTGAGCCGATGCGATCCAAATTCATCCAATGACGTTAGGTTCGCGCCCACACCCGTGGGATCATACCCGCCTTGGGAAAAACCGAGTCACACCCTCTGATGACACTCAAAAGCAGTCTCGGATCTAGATCTCAACGTCCAATAATATGCAGCAATGCAGATTTTCTATGTTGGAGGTCTGTCTTTGGAAGTACACTCGCCTGCACGCATTGTCGAATACAGCACAAACAACAGCGGAGAATCACATTTTCGTACGTAAAGTTGGTATCGACAATCCTTGAGACAAGACACTAGGTATACCATACAAAGAAGGACGAAAGTTCACATATAGAAGTAGTGACACGAAGGATAGAGTCTTATTGATACGCTAAAGTATCTGTCCAAGGAACAGTTCACTATACATGCACCTGCTTCATAAAATTTCAGCTCAGCGTCGAGTTTCCAGATGTGGAAGGAGATGGGGTGGCAGCCTGGGGAAGGGAAATCGTAAACAGAGAATACTCTCAAAGACATGGGATACATACATGGGTGGAGCTTGTGGGATGTGTCGTCACTGACGACGCTGCCTGACTAGAGACAGAGGAAGATGGAGCGGAGGCATGCGACGATTGAGCTGCCGAAGAGAGGCCCGAGAGCGACAGTCCGCCCAAGTCATAGGATGCGGGGACATGCATCTGGTTAACGTGTAACCATGGAATCTGATACCCGTTGGCGCCGATCCTAACGATTTTTCGTAGTGAGTGTGGTATACATTAGACGCTGTAATTGATCCAACTTACAGTGTGGTTGCGACAGCCTGGATATCCATGTATCCCAATGGAATAATTCCTAGAGATGCCAATGCACCCTTCGTGAGGACCACGTTTCCGAACGTGCCACTGTTCACGGTGTGGCCTGGAGGGATAACGAAATTACTGAAAGCCTGGTCGAAGTGGGCGTAGATCTCCCCGTTGATAAGACCATCTGCTTGGACAAACTGGATCACAAGGTCGGCTTCAAGAGGGTTGTAAATCTGTTTCGTGGGTGAGTCACTCGTTCCAGACACTGGAATACATATAAGTTCTTACATCAAAGCTCAGTTCGACTTCGTTCGTCAACAGAGTGGTCAGCGTGATCGTTGCGTAGACGTAAGTGATGATAGGCGGCACGTTTAATCCTACAGGAAAATTCAGGAAGCATGTAAAGACGATCATTTTCGCACTCACCAGTTACACTGGTATGAAGGGTCACTCCTTCGAGCGCGGGATCCAGCGATGCAAACGGCGAGCTAGTGGAATCTCCTTGTACCGTCAATGGAAGAACGTTCCCACTTTGCACGAAGCTTGTCAGGAAGCTCTCAGCAATCGTATCGTTGGGGTTAGCGGGCTCGTAAAGGAACACTCCAGCCATGGTGTTTTCTCCAGGGACCAAATTAAATGTCTAAGCCCCGAGTGTCAGTCAGAACGCGAAATTTTTGTAATCTTTTCGCGTACGTTGAATGAGGCACGTCCAATCATGATATTCTCATAGTACACAGGGAGGGCAATGTCGACAGTCGAGAGTGAGACGTTGGAAGGGTTTTGCAGCGTAGTAGTGAGTGGGTTGGTGATGTATTGATTACCGTTAGTTCCACCACTGCCTGTGATGCTCACATTGCTGATCGTGGCTGAGCTTCCGAACGAATTAATGCCTGGATCAATCGATACGATCAGTCGGCGGTAGGTGATGTTGAATGAACTGGCTTACCCTGGAGTGAGGAGGTGACGTCGAATGCAATACCGGAAATAGGGATATCACCGATGCGCGTGTTCGCTGTTACATCAGCAGTCCCACTGAGCTCGAAAGTCGCCGAGCTCTTGTCAGTGACCTGAGCGAACATCGCCTCAAATGCGGCATCATTCAGAGACACGAGAGGGACGTCTTGAAAGCTAATCGGGAGCGTGGCGGGATTTCCAGTAGACACACCACCAACAGCGCTGGACGTTGGGAGATTGAGCTAGATTTGAAGTTCAGTCACATCACTTTTGACGATATCAACGCCCTTACGCCTGCAGCAGGTACGCCTCCAACACCCAGAGTCATATTGACTTTCGATTGAATGACTTGTAGAGAGAAACCGAAGGGGTTCTTGTATACGGCCGATGTGTACTTTGAACCCGACAGTGGAGCGAATGCCTCTTGTGAGGTTAGCATCGTCAAGCTGAGATCTGCCAGCGTGATGGATTGGATGATCTACTCGACGAATGAGCAAGCTAGATATGCTCCAATACCACTAGAACACTCACGTTGAACTTCTGGCCAGGAAGGATGACGTCGAGAGTGAGCGTCTTGAATGCATCGCTCAACCAAGTCACAGGCGAACTGGCTCCTATTGGCTGCACCGATTCTCCCGTGACGCTCAACGTGATATTGTCCGCCGCGAGGTACTCAGAGAACAGTTGCCCAACCACGTTCAACCCATTACCACTCTGAGGAATCATGTAACCCGTGAGTTGTGCCGTAACCTCTGACTCAGGTGCCAGTACAAGGTCGCTGGCAGTGAGTGCTAGAAAAAATCTCCTTTAGCAGAAAGCAGGAGAGGGTCAGCAAAGACGGACTTACGTCCGATCAGAGTGTTCTGGAAGTACGCTTGGAAGGTAACCATGCCCATATCAATACCGAGTTCTATGGCAGAAAGGCATCAGGAGAGCAAAGTGGACTCGAGCACAAAACTTACGAGCAGGGGATGGGATAAGGGAATCCGTCCTGATTGTGATACCTCCTGAGGGATCATCGGATGGCAGCTGGAAGTTGCTGATGGTCACGCCGGGCAAGTTGTTGAACGCTTTCAATGAAATGGTCTTCATCAAAGATACATTGTCGAAGATTGTACCCAGAGCGGTCACCCGAAGGCTAGACGTGGAGATCGTCCAGTTGAAGCTTGGGTTGTGAAGGATATATGTGGTATATGCGGTGAATCTGTACCGAGATGTTTAGTTCTGTTGGATAGAGCATTGCAGAGGGACATACTGAGCCTGGTCTGTGATGACCAGCGTTCCTTGGGCACTGTAGTTTGGAACACCAGTGTTGGCCGCGGCACAAACTTACAGTGGTTTAAGCGTCGCTGAGGCGGGAACAAACATTAAAGAACTTACCAGGAGGCAAACTAATGGTGGCAATGTTGTATCCTTCCCAAGTGATGCTACGATCATCGTTAGTCGGGTGTTCGCGACAAACGGTGTCTACATACGTGAGGGGTTCCACGAATTCAATCAATGCATCGAGTGGACCAATATTCGTCATAGAACCCTGGAGGGCCAAGTCAAACCCGCCGTTCGAGATGTTCCTGTGTGAGAGTGAGTGGCCCCACAATTGCTTAAGTTTGGGAGACATACGTGATGTTCGCCTCAGTGAAAGCAAGGACAGCACCATTCACAAGATCTTGTGCTATTGGCGCAGAAACAGCTCCAATGAGGTAAAGGGCAGTCTGATCAGTCTAAAGAGCAATGTCAATGAGGTGAGGTGGGGTCGTTGAAAGTTGTGGCGGCTCTTACAATAGCGTTCACCCCCTTCTGCAAGAAAGAAAGCTGGGTGGCATCTACAAGAAACCTGAGGGGATGTTTGAGTGTGTGGCTGAAGATGACTCACATTCATCCAATGTCAACGATGACATGACCGCCAGGTCAACTTGCAGGCCCGTCAGAGCACCGAGAATCGCGCCGTTGTAATTGAACTGGTTCCCACTATAAAAGTGAATAAGGATATTTCTAACACAGCCTGCCTGTGACATACCTGACGCAAGTCGGGGCACTGGTATCAACCGACGTAGTGACCTAAGGCGGGTAAATGCGCATTGATGAAATCAGAACTCTCTCAATACTCACATTGGGGTGGAACTTCGGGTCATCAAGAACCAGCTGGAACAATTGCGTCAAAGGTCCAAGATCCACGTTGTGCTCCTGCGCTGAGATGGTGATCACCTCAATAATCGTCACAGGGTCCATGTTAAAGCTGAACGGAAGAGGTGGTGATGTGATGTTGGTGTGACCGGGTGCCACGATCGGATGCGAGGAAAGATCGACATTGTTGATGGTACCGACAGTCAGGTTCTGGAACAGAGCCTGGGCATTGACCGAGAGCAGGTTGATGCTCGCCGTGAATGGGTTGTCGAGTGTGAACGTCGTAGATGCAACTCCCGTCTGCACGATGTTGGTGGGGAACTCGAGGGTTGCAGAATTGATGAGATTCTGATGCATTGCAGGAATGGTCACAGGGGAAAGCCGGATCTGGGAGAGGGCCTCTTGAAGCGATCCGATTGGCGTCGATGACGTGCTACCAAAAATGACCGTGTTGGAATCCACTCCTTGAAGGTAGTTCTCCAACATAGCTTCACCAGCAGCGGTTTGTGCACTGCCCTGGGGCGAGTAGTGCACGTCTGCGCGGATGAGTACAAGGAGCTCATCCCTGAAAGGATTACATACCAGTGGGGTAGTTGACTGAACCAGGTTGAATGATCATGTTGCTCTTTCCGAGAGTCAGGACTGACACTAGCCAAATATCGAAGTGCTCACCAAATCAGCGGACCCAATAGTTTCGCCACTTATTCGTAGTCAGTTGGACGCCAGATACAACGAATTGGGTGCACTTACCTGAACTGCAGGCCAAAAGATACGTCCCCCGTACCTGAAAGGAAGGTAAGTCCCTTGCTTTGAAAACAGACGTGGGAAATTACCAATGGTCAAGTTGCTGGCAAGCGCAATTCAACAATGTGTCCCAATATCACACATCGAACTGCTCACCTGGGGTTGTAGAGTGTTGTGTCGACCGTGATCAGGAGATAGTCTGGGTACCCGTGGTTGACATCAAGGTTGGCCACAGTAACTGGTTTAGCCATGAGTCCCTGCAAACCGGCGATCGAAGATTCCACGGAGAACGCGATGTCCGAGAGCGACAAGACACCAACAGCAGTGGAGGCTGCAGCATTGGCAGCTCCAGACAAGGCAAGAGTCTGGTTGCTGCCGACGGTAGTCCCAGCGATGAAGTTGTTAAACACCGAGTACTGATCGGCGTACACAGCAAAAGGCACGTTCGAGAAGGTTAAGTAGATGATACGATTCTGAACGTCGGTGGTACATGGTGCATCGGGTATGGCAAGCTCAGCGAAAGACTGGCCATCGTATCCCACGGTGATGTTCTGTGCCAAGGACGTGATGTCGATGGGGAAGTTGAACGGCAGTCCGAACGCAGCGGTGGTTGCATTGCTGCTTGACAGTGGAGAGTATGCTGTAGCTTCCGTAAACAATAGAGTCATCTGCTCCAAGGTGATTGACTGGATGATGTTGAGTTTGCCCTGGTTGGGTAAATAAGTCGTAACTTGGAGAGTTTGAATCCCCTCATTGAGCCAGGTAACCTTGCGACGACTTTAAGTGACGTATAGCTAAAAGATCGAGATACAACTTACATCCGTTGGACTAACGCTTGCTCCCTTGACCGTAACCTCACTGTCCTGTCCATGCATGAAGTTGTTGAAAATTGTTGATACGACGGCCAATCCCTCAGATGTGTTCTGCGGGATGAGCCTACCTGCAAGCGGGAGTGATATCGTGGACTGAGGGGCAAGGGTGACAGACGTGGTTGATGACACTAATGCGATCTCGATGCCATTGGCCAAGGTATCGAAAGTGATAGAGCTGAGCTCAATACCGACTTGTGAAGGCTGTACCAACAGTCAGTCGCAGAGGCTGTTAACGCTCAAGGCCACATACGTTGGTCACTTGAGACTGGATTGTCAACTGAATACCTCCAGCAGGGTCGTTGGCGGGCAGATCAAACGATTGAATTGTAACACCATTCTTCAATCCATTGAACCCTTGGAGGGTAACAGACTTCGTTGGCATGGAGATTCCAGGAACCTGAATACCTACAAATACAGCTCGGATCCCATCACACATACTAAACACGACAGGGGCACTTACCAAGTGCGCTAACTACATAAATCCGTGAGTCACCTGTATTGGCGAGGACACTAAATCTTACCAGTCAAGTTTTCTGCGGAAATATCCCATTGGAAGGACGGCTCGTTGAGCAACACGGTTGTGAAGTTGGCAAGTGTGTTGACATCAGCCACTTGGAAGGTTGTCTGGACATTTATGGTAGCACCCACGTCGCCGGCGACCTTGACATCCGACATTTGCATGGTTCCGAGAGGCTGTCCGTTCCAAGAAACAGACAAACCACTGCCGAAGGAGATGACAGCATCAACTGTAATAGTGTTAGAAGATTTAGCGTTCGCGTCAGTAAAGCAGCATTCTCACAAGGTCCTGCGTTGGTGATGCTTCCGTTAAGCAATGTTTCTAGAAATAAATCAGCCAAATGCATAAGGAATGTACTGGAAAACGTCACCGAAGGAGGTCTCTTGTGGGTTCGTAATCATAACAGTATTGATGCTAGGGAGACCTCAGCGCCATAGAACATGATTCGATCATCATAAGACATACCCCAACACGGATCCAGATACGATGGACTGGACAATTGGCTGGGCCAAGATTGGCAAAATGAGGTTCAAGCTGCTATCGGTTGCGATTGGAACACTGAGTTGTGTAAAGTTCAGAGTCGTTGCATATTCACCTGAAAAAGAGGATGAGCAGAGCGAAGGGCGATGAAAGGAGAGACCGACCAATAACAACGTCAGTAGTGAGTTCAACGTCCGTACGCAATTGCTTGAAAGCCGTATCGACAAAAGAAGTCAGGTCAAAGCCACTGCGAGGTCACAGTCAGACACAGAAACCAAGTCGCCAAATGCTCGTTACGAACGTGTAAATGTTGCCTCTACGATTGACTGGGGTCGAGTCTGCATGAGTGGTTGGGAGATATGAGTATCCACCTAATGCAACAATTCCATCCAACGGAGTTGGGTCAAGGCCAGCCTGAACTGCTAGCACACGAGTGAGAGTAAACAACATCGCAGGGTGAAAGTTCATGTTTAAGTCCAGAGGAGGGGATGCAGTTGTCGACTTGCCGGCCGCGGTGAAGTTGGTAGCGGTCTGAATCGTACCGAGAGCAAGGCCATGAGAGCTGACAGAGGAATTAATGGAGATGATATCGAGGCCTGCCGTGAAGGGATTGACAAGGTTCACAGTAACCTGACTGATGTTGTTCGTAACGAAGGTTGTTGGAAGAACTAGCGAGCATCGAGAAGTTGAGCAGAATCAAATAAACTAACAGATTGATACATACTCTCGAGTGAACCACTAGACAACAGGCTCGAGTTCAGACCAGGTAAGGTGGTGGTAATGTTCAAACTTTCGAAAGCAGGCAACAAAGAAGCCACTTGCGTGCTACCACTGAACCCAACGATTGAAAGTTGAACGTCTGCGACCAAAATAAATTCAGAGCCAAATGAAGGAAGAAAAACGCTGACCAGTGCCACTAACGAAATCGTTGAGCGTTTGCATTCCTTGAGGACTATTATTCGGCTGTGATGTATCATAAGGACCAGTAGATTCAAGGTTTTTTTTAATATACCTCGAAATCCGACGTCGAAGTCACCAAGTTGTTCCCCATGTACAGGGTCAAGTTCGGCATCAGAGCGGTACCAAGAAAAGCACCCCCTCTCTGGAGCTGGAGGGCTGATCGAAAACATTGAATCCGTGAGCCCCTCAGAGATCTATGAGAGAACTTACTGAGATCACCGGTGGCCAGTTGAAGGTTCGACGGGTTAACAATAGATACTGCGATGAAGAATGAGGGTGATTCACGAGTTCAGTTCACGACACCAACCTTCAATGCCGAGGTTCAATCCTTGCTGAGTACCGCCCAATACATCCACAGTCTCAATAGTAGTGTATCCATTCAATCCTCGCAGCCCGTTCAGGCTGGTGGACACGTTGACTTTGATGGGATTAAGCGTGATTTGGCCAAGGCTTGTGGTTGCTATAGCAGTCGAATTGCCAACCATCAAGAAGTCAACGGACTGCGAATCCGTGAGCTTGGTATCTTAGAGATCGAGGTCAGGGAACGGAAAACAGCAAATAAGGACATCGCTTACTGAATGCAGCAAAACTTCCTTGCTCTTGGTACGTCGTATTGAGGAATCCATTTGTAAGAGTGATATTGATTTGGCCTTCCGTATCTGCAGGCCCCAAAATGCTGATGGATGAGGTGGCGGCACCCAGAGGCTGTTTCAAGCAAGCCAGTTAGACGGAAAAAAGATATTATTTTGTTCTACAGACCGTAGAAAGACCGGCAACATTGGAACCATTCATCACGATCATGAACGAATTCTGAATCTGGGAAATCGCCAGATTAAAGCCGAAGGGGAGTTCTACGCAAAACATCTTGTTGATTAGTTTTGTCCAGCATCTTGATCAACATCCTTACGCATAGATGCTTGGACTGAGTTACTGTTTACCTCGGGATTCCATGCAGTTTGCGGCGTAAATGCAAGCGCCATGTTACCGATGTCGATCGATCGAATAGGATTGATCGCCGCCGCGGATTGGAACGGGACGGTCAGTGTCAGGCTCTGGATACCCTGACTGAGCCACGATATCAAGGTCCCATCCGATTGAAGTGTAGACACCCCGGCTGCAACGACGGGAGCATTCTCGTGGTTAAGGTAATTCGTGAATAGCTGCGAAACCGTGGCAAGGTTGGAGGGCGTAGTTTGAGGGACAAGAACACCTGCGAGAGTGATATTGTTCGGCCCTGGGGTCTGATGAGAAATATGAGCGTCACCTCTCTACATCAATGAGCGGGACATACCAATTTGGTGTTCGTCCCAGTACCAGTGCCCAAATAAACGCCTTGGTAAGAAAGATTGAACACTACCGTTCCAAGGTCAAGGGCGAAAGGGCTAATTGTCCAATTAGTGGTGCTCCGCGAGCATGGAAGCTCATCTCACCTTGGGTTGGTCAACCGCGTAACTGCCACGAAGTTGATACCACCATTAGCATTATCGCTAGGCAGCTGTAAATCTTCTAAAAGCACGTTTCCAAAGAAGTTGTTGGTGCCTGCAAAAAACATGTGAGAAGGAAGCTGAAAGGTGGACAATGAGACTTGCCATTGATCGTAAGGTACTTGTTGAAGGAGATCCCATGCGCCGTCGGGAATTTTTCCGCCTGAACGGTAAGATCATAATTTTCAAGCTGCCAAGTGAAATTGGAATTTGTGATCATGGCGGATGTGAAACGGCCGAAAGCGGCTTGGTCAGTTATATAGAATGTGGTAGTGTCGTTGATCGTAGCGCGTTTATTACTGGCATACAGCGTCGATAACTGCATATACCCCAAGGGAACTTTGGTGGAACCGTCTATCCAGCTCACATTCACAGGGGTCGGGAAAGCGATGGTCGCAGAGAAGATGCCAGTATGGGCAACCTGATAAAATATCTCAGTATTTTTCAAGTATCCGACCTAGAGTTACGCACAATGCCTTGCATAGTTAACAAGAAACTAACAAAATAATACCATGAGCGGCGATTTAGATAGTCAGAGATAGGCTTACGAAGAGTTCGTAGGGTTGGTGATAGCAGCCATTGTGATGTTGAGCGTACTTGTGTTGACAACAAGTTGAATGATAGCTTTTACAACAGGGAACAAGATAATAAACAGCAATGCGATGCCTATACAGGCTCCAATAATCGAAGTGATGATGAACCAGCGACGCTTGTAGAGTGGTGGTTTGGGTGCAGCGACCGCGGCAGCCTGACGAGGAGCGACAGTGCCCTCGGTGAGCTGGGTCCCATGCTCGGGTGCTTGATTTACAGGAGTGACAGGTATTCCTGCAGGTGTTGTAGTAAGGAATGGATCTTGGTCAGCGAAAGGATTGGCGCTTTGGCTGGAGGCGCCAGCAGGGACAACAGCATTTCCTGGGCGTCAAAAATGATGAGAAAGAAGGATATATAATGTGAGCATGTATACCTATGAGCGACGCGTCCGAACGAGAAGCAACGGTAAAGGGATCCTTGTAGACTAGGCTGCTTTGCCCAGCCGGTTCCAATTCCTCCATGACGGGAGAACGTCGTTGGCAAGGAAGAAGATGAGGCCCAGATAATAAACCGAATGGACGTGGGCCGAAAGAGGCTGAGGCCAAAAAATTCCGGGGGTGGGGAGCTCAACAGGGATGCGTCATGCATCATGGTTGGCATGGATAAGCGGAATCTGTCAGTCACGTCTGTCAGACCTGGCAGTAAATCAATTAATCAAGAACCAAGTCAGGAAGAGCTTCGTTCCCGAAATACGGGACCACATGACTACCCGGGAAAAGGCTCGAGACGGTCAGTCACACGATGGTTCCGGTAACTTTTAAATTATATATCCGTGTTTTTTTTTCAGACAGTCGATCTCTGATCGACCGTGACCGACGGGCCCCAGGCTCTCGTCCCAATGCCCTGAATTTGGAGCATATTGGAAACACGATGTTCACCGGGAACTCGCGAAAACTTGTTTTGTTCACCACGACTCATTTAGATCCATTGGTTTGCTTGTCCATCGAGGTACAAATTTACATTGACATCGCATGCGCAAATACCTAAGCTCCAAGTTAACTGACACGGTGACAGGAAACAACAGGAAATAACCGCGTGAATACCAGATTTTTTTTTCCTTCAATGGAACCCTCACTGGCAGGTCCATGTAGAAGCTCCATAATACTGAACACGTGTATGAGCGCCACTGTCTGCTGACACTCTCCACTCCTGTTCAGCTTCGTCGAAACGTCTTTCCGACGTGCCAGGGCATGCCTCGGATGCGATAGATAATCGAGACGATAACCTATCTTAAGCCAATGATACATTCCAGCGAATTCTCACTCCACGAGCGGCAAACTCCCGATGTCTATTCAAAAACAGGGTGAGTGAGCATGCCAACCCATCATGATGGTCTACGCACCAACTTACTTTGGAAAAGTAGCATGTATTTCAGCATGGGCGACCCGTCCACATTATAATCGACGCGAACTACAGAATTCGCAGACTGCTTGTTAGCCTAAGATGAGCCATCGGGGAGCCAAGGTATGTAGATGACCAGTATCGCTGTTGTATGCTGGGTTCGGATGCAGTCGGGGACCGAAACGTGGATTGTCAGGTAGACCGTAGAAGCCAGTGGCGGATATCAGGTAAGTATCCAATGGGTACAAGAACGCCAAGTAACCAATGAGAAGCTGCAGAGCCAAGATTCGGAGTGCCATTCGGAGCGCCACCCACCACAATTTGGAACTAGAGGAAGGCTTGTCAGGTCGGAACAGTCTCATGACCTCTTGCCCTTTATACGCAGCTCTGCCATTCCTCTGACTTTCATGCATATATTGGTAACATTGCATGCGCAAATTGACACTGCAGCACGCATCGTCCGAATATCACAAGCATCCGAGAATCACAGGCTTCAAGCCTTTATGTTCTTCAAACAAGTTGGAGTGGAAGCAATGGATATCACAAGCTCTCGGAGAGCTCGTTTATGGGGGGGCCCCTTGCGTATCAAACGGGCCTCATGTGAACTGCTATGTATAGACTGCCACGGGCAATTGGTCCACCGTGGTCGTCTGTAAAGACTCGCCGACACATCATGGGCACTCAAAACCCTTACTCGGAATTCATTTGATAGGAACTATCTAGTGTACAGAGGGGCAAAGGAACAGACTGGATGGAAATACAACGTCAGACTGATGTTTCGTAAGGGGCAAAGGAATGTTGGCGGTGCACGGGTAAAGGAGAGTGAACATTCTACTCGTGAATGAAAATTGTCGCAAAGGATGAGAGGAAGGATTTGTCAGAATCTGCCGTTTTGAAATCGGAATACTAGGAGGCATTTATGTCTTCTTTGGACTCTTCTGTGTCCATTGGCGTTTCCACTGGCTCTCCGGCCGATGCAGCCTGAGGAACGGCAGTGTTGGTTGTAGATGCGGAGGGGGAAACCGATTTCACAGTGGCTTCACTGGCAGTGGAATCCCGGCGCGCGATGACTCCGCGCGAGCGCGTTCGGCGCGTAGGTTTCTTCTCTTCAGAAGGGTTGGCTCGTTCTGCGTCTGGAGCAGGTGAAGCCCCTGTGTTGGGATTAGATGCGGAAGGAGAGACCGCATCTCTGCTCGGGGTACGCGTGGCTGGTAAACCTGGGGCAACCCCTGAAGATCTTGCGTTACGAAAGCGTTTGGCGGGGTAAGTAGCGTCACCGTCTTCTAGCTCCTTGCGTTTCCGCCTGTGACCCCCATTGCCACCTCCACGTCTCCTACTTGGGCTTGGCTTGATTTTGGGTTCGACCTCAGGAGCAGGCGTGCTTTCGATCAAAGGGGTATGTGTGGGTGCAACAGGTTCGTCGGCGTCGCGGACTTTGGCTGCTGGGCGGCGAACGCGATTCGAGGACCGAGGTGTGGGACCGTCAAACACAGCCACCGGAGCGGGCAAGCCGAAAGCAGTTGGATCCAAATCTGGGAGTGATAGAGCCAGCATTCCGAAGGGGTGATACACTGGTAAAAATGTGGTGGCTATATGAGGGCGGCTTTGTTTACGTGTGCCTGTCCTTCTCTCTGATATCTCGGAGACTGAAGAGATGTCGGGAAGCCGAGTTGGGGGTGGCGAACCCACCAAGGGGGATGGTGTGGCACCTGGGGGCGCCAGGAGGGCTGTCTCCAGATGCAATAGTGCAATGCTTTGAATGGGTGACCGATACGTTAGTGCAGGTTTCCTGCGGATCGTTGTCGCGCTAGCGCTGAGAGGATGGCCGGTTTGTGATTTGATGCTGGTCATGGTGACGTAGTTGATGGAGAAACTGCAACGAAATCAACGAAGGAGGTCAAACATATCACCAATGCGAAATAAAGTAAACATACCTATGAGATATGATGTTTGCTAGGAGGGTTGTGCATTCCAACCCCGGAGAACCGAGAAATGATGGTAAGACACGGAGATATACATACAATGCTCTGCAGAGAGGCAGAGCGCAGACGTCTATGAACCAAGATGAACAAGATATGCGGTCGACTGGACCTTTGAACACCCTGGGGCGTACGATGGCTATTGTCCTGGGCCGATTATGTGAAGGCCTGAGCTGAGCCTACCCAGTGACCCTCGATGACATCTGCAAACAGAATATCCGAAGGTCACGTGCAACGGGAATATTCCAATGAATTGATTTGAATTTGAACTTTGATGGCTTTCTGAGAGAACTCCCATTCATTGATTCAAGGGCCGCCGGCCCGCCGCATCAAACTCGTTGGCGCTGGCATCTGCGTCATTGAAACCTAGATCTGTCACGCAACTCTCCTACAAGACTCATTGCTGACCGTATGGGTCTTCGTCTTATCTGATGAGCTTGTAATGTTCAATTGACGGTCAGAACTTGAAGGCGAAACTAACTCCCATCTACTGACCCATCTTTAATTTTGCTAGATAGCAGTCTTTCACGTCCTGGTGGCACTTCAGAGTGCTTCCCGCGCCTTTGTTATATGCATGAATTGTTTACACTGTGTGAATCACATCAGTCGAGAGCATTTAACATAATGTCTGCCTCAAGTTACTCTATGTTCGAGTCATAAGTTACGCCATCCTCTCATGCTCGTGCCATGGAGCAACGCTCGTAGAGCACTCCACCAAAGCGGCCTTGTTTCCGCATCTAGTCTCGCTAGTCTTTCGTCCTCCACTCGAAGGTGTTCGCTCGGATGTGAAGTCATCAACTTGTCATCAAAATCTTGCAAGAGACGAACACTTTCGCGACCCCGGGCCGTGCATCGCGATAACGCAACGTATACGTTGAATGGAGTTAATCCGCCTGTGGGAGGAGTTCCGATGTCGACAATGACGTTTTTGATTGATCTGAAGCCAGGCAGTGATATCGTAGCTTTTGTTTCATAAAAAAAAAGTACAGGTCCTACCATGGTACCACAGTCTCTGTTAACATTGTGTCGTGCACTGGAATATGTTTTACAACTCGGTCTCGTTTTGCAACTCTGGTCTCACGATAGTAATTATACATGAACAGCTGTTCTCGAAGTGTGCCTCAGGCTAGCGACGGTATGTATGTTCTACAGCGGATGATGACATTGGTAAAAACATTAGCTCATATAAATGCAAAGTGAAAATGCATGAACAATTGTCCTCGAACAAGATTACGGTGTGAATCGACGAAGAGCAAAGCTGAACATTATTATAGACCGACGTGGATAAAAGGAACCCACAAAAAGAAAGACGCGCCCGAGTCACGAAGATTCTGGACAGCATAATGCAACGCTTCTGCAGCCTCCGTGCTATCTGGAACTTTGCCATCCCGAAAGAGATGCTTGTATACATCTTTTGCCACTT
>JBBPRG010000196.1:0-18194 GCA_038092895.1 Chalciporus pseudorubinellus | reverse complement strand
AAACACTCGGAAACGTCGGAATCTCCGGAAACGTCGGAAATACTTCCGGAAGGTCCGGAAGTGGGTTGGACTTCATGGAACCGGTCGGGAAGCGTCCGGAAAGAGTTATATTTTGTCAATCCCCTGCAGCGAGTCTGGCTGGTCCACTGTTCATCCCACTACTGGTACTATTTCGCTCTGTTGCCATTTCTTCGTCCGCTGCTAACTCCAAGTTGCTGGTACATAGCATCTTGTCACTAGCACTGGCACACCGTGCGATTGGAATCAACACAACCTTGAAGATAACTACAACACAACACTATGATAGTGACTTTCCCTATCGCAGCAGCGGTCAAAACTTCAAGTTGGAGAAGAATAACATGCATTGCAGCAGCAGATGCTCTGAGCAAAGAAACCCTCGACAATAAGAAAAGGACGATGCGAGACAGGAAACGCGACACGCGGGAACAGGTACAAGTCTAGCTCAAACTGGATCGAGTCGGACTCCAAGCAACTACTCTCCTCTCGGACCATTTGGTCCATAGCACCGATAGGATGGGAGGCTATTCACGAAATCTACTCCCTAAGGGCTTTACTTAGAGACGCAAATATATTCGCAGGATAGAGGGTGACTCATCTGCCACGAGTTGAAGACTTGGACGATCAACAACGAGCCTAAGTGAGACTGTGCAACTTAGGGCTGAACGAGAGAAAACTCACAGTTATTTGGGTCGTATTTACGTTTGATAGCTAGCAGACTGGAATACTTGTAACCAAAGATTGCTTTCAATGTTTTAGTCAGACTGGCAGTATCGAGTGAAAGCCAAGCAAGCTTACTCTCTTGCCAATTCTGCTCATAAGCGTTCCCTTCTCCTTGATAACCGCCCAATATTCCTAACTCCGTCAAAGGATCAAAGGCTTGTTGAAGTGAAGAGATAAATTCTTCGGCCGTATCACGAGAGACCATGGACCACCATCTCGAGGATGAAAAAGGGGTAAGCACAGAGCCCTATGTCGCATTGACGATGGTCCAAGTAGGCTGTACTCACCCGCCGAATATTACAAGCCACGAAGCTTCGTAGAGGGCAGGATTTGCCCCCGTCTCGTTGACTTTCACCCTATGTTCCCAGGGAGAGTGGAGGAAATGAAAGAACCAAAAATACTGCCGCCGTCGCCCACATTATTGATCTTACTTGTACCAACCCAAATAGCCTCAGCTACTTGTCGTGCAGAGCTCGCTGATGACAAAAATGACTGGGGGACCAGCCGGGAGGATACAACATAAGAAGCTCCAAATGGAGGTTCATCGCTGAATGGACCTAGGTAATCCTGTTGTGCCTCCGAGTAGGAGTTGAACATCGGTACAGCTGTAACATTCGAGTTATTGTGTAATTTGCGGATAGGGAGAGCAGCTTCGTGAAGAAGGGATATAGCAACGAAATACTCAAAGATTGAAACTGATATGCTGCCAGCAGTGGTCCACAGGTTCCACTGACCGGAGTTGCATCGATCGGGGTGCTACACCTGTGCCCTCTTTTGGCTATTGCCCCTATTGCCTTCAGTTTGTCACGTGCAACTGAGTTGCCGATCAGTT
Source organism: Chalciporus pseudorubinellus (assembly GCA_038092895.1). Lineage (NCBI taxonomy): Eukaryota > Fungi > Basidiomycota > Agaricomycetes > Boletales > Boletaceae > Chalciporus > Chalciporus pseudorubinellus. The sequence continues at coordinate 16,621 of JBBPRG010000196.1, read as the reverse complement.
TGACAATTGCCGGCGAGGTTACTGGCAGGTGAAACTGTGTGGTGTTCTCTGTTGCCGCTGTTAGGGTGCTCTCCATCGACGACTCTTTCTAGTTATATGCCAGTTGGAATCATGGACCACGGCCCCCCCTTAACATCCGCAACTCGAACGCTGTCTGCTTCAGCGTTACGCGAAACATTAACTAAAATCACTACTTCGCCGTTACGGCCTGTCGCGGCCCTACATGCGTCCATCGAGTTGAGTGATCATTTCGTGCCTGAACGCGTCGACGTCAATGTTAACGATCCTCCAGCTTTGTGCCCACCAAGATACCGCGAAAGAGGAGATTGCAAACGATGGTGGTTGCCGCCTGGTCCACTCTACTCTTATATTCTGTCTTCCTCTTCCTGACGCTCTGGTACGAGGATATCAGCTCTCTTCAGCCCGTATCTCACCTTGGATACCACCCAGTTCTGTTCCGGCGCTCTGGCCTCTTCTAGGTGCTTACGTTGTCTGGATAAATTGGATAGATAAAAGCCAGGAGCATGGCACGAGGTTGAGTCCGTGGTTTCGTTCTCTGAAGATATGGAAGTACTTTGCAGAGTACTACCCCGCGTCGTGCGTCCAGAGAGTTGTGTCAAGTTATCGCCATCGCTAATCGTTCTACGTAACTTACACAGATTCCTGAAGGTGAGTTTGAGGAAACTCGACAACGTCGCAATATGAAAAATCCGTCAAAGGAATGCGACCTCCCCGCAGACCGCCCCTACGTATTCGGATATCATCCGCATGGTTCGTCTTAGAATTCATTGGTCGTATTTGCTCGTGTGTCTAAGCCAATCGAGTCTAGGAATCATAGGGATGTAAGGAATCGTGGTCTTTTGCGCCAATAGAGAACCACGCTGACTGCGTTCGCAGGGGCGCAATGGCAACTTTCGCCACCGAAGGTTATTATGCCGTCCACCGGTAATTCCTCGTACTGACCACCTGTGGAAATTAGCTACGGGGTTTTCTCTTGCGTTTCCAGGGATCCAGCCTCATCTTCTTACACTCACGAATAACTTCTATGTACCTCTCTATCGTGAAGTCATCATGGCCCTCGGGATTAGTAGCGTTTCGAGGCAGTCATGCTCCAACATCTTGAAGCGTGGAGCGGGGCAAGCGATTGCCATCGTAGTTGGTGGTGCTGCGGAGAGTTTAAATGCCCGTCCAGGTACGGCAGATCTAACGTTGAGACGGAGGTAAGGTCAGGATGTCTGGAACCAACTCGAATGCTCATCTTTTTGATTTATAGGCTAGGCTTCATCAAGATTGCCATCCAGAATGGGTGAGCCAGTTACTTACGTCAAAGATGCCCTTATTCACAATCTCCGTAGTGCTGATTTAGTCCCTGTGTTTTCCTTTGGCGAGAACGATGTAGGGCTTCATGATTGATCGGAGTCTACATCAATTCACGCTGTTATCGTGTCTAGATCTACGAACAAATGCCGAACGAAAGGGGCACTACCATCTATGCTTTGCAAAAGAAATTTCAAAGCATGTTCGGGTTCACCCTTCCTCTTTTCCACGGGCGTGGATTATTAAATTGTACGTCCTCCAGGGCATCCCAAATTTGGTTTGCTGTTGTTTGAGCGTTGTGCGATCTTTTCACCTTAGATAACTTGGGACTGATGCCTTATCGCCGTCGGATCGTTTCAGTCAGTAAGTTGTCCCGTACTTTCCAAATTCTTTCGCCATTGAACTCGTTACGTGACCAGTTGGTCGGCCCATACACATCCAGCAATGTGATAGACCATCAATCGAGGAACTTACTCGGGTACAGACTTTGTACATAGAGGAACTTACTAGGTATGTTGTACATACCCTGTTCCCTATTACCTTCTACATACCCGACATCCGCCCCAGAATCTGGAATACCTACAAGGACGAATTTGCGAAGACCCGAACCCAGGAGTTAAGTATCATCGATTAGAGGATTCTGCATTACCGCCGTTTGCATTCTCATCAGCGTGTAAAATGGGCGTGTGTTACATCAAGCTATAATACAAAGAATGAACACCAGATACAAGGATCTGAAAAACGGTTCTTCGCCGCCGCCCAATCTCCTTTCGAATTGTGGCCCGCGCGACTTGAATGGTCCTTCATAGCAACCGAGTTGAAATTCTAACCGTTGGTAGCGGAGGATACTGATACCATAGGGGTTATGGACGCGCGATACCCAACGCTTCCGATCCGAACAAAGAACTCGTAATCCCAGACCGTTTTTCAATATCGAGAACCATAATAACGACGGTCTGCGTTTCAGTATTCCTCGGATCAGAGCAATGCAACGTACAATGGGCGGTCGCAACGGATGTTATAGTAGCCGAGCTTGAACCCGGCGGTGAGCAAGTATCCCCGTGGCAGATTCTCGCAATGGAAATGACTCGCGTCCTTTCTAATTCGCATCATGGCTGATCGATTGATAGGTTCATGGGTGTTTCGGTTTGGCTGGACGTTTGGTTGCTCTGATGAACGGCGTTGTCGGCGTCGGCAGCAGAAGACGGCGATGTGTGGAAGCTTCTGTTCACGAATTCTCGATCTCTTTGCCCTGAGTTTTTCAAATCCGATCCATAGTATGATTTTGCCAAAGTGCATGGTGCTGGCTAACTAACACCGACTCACCCAAAAACACACACACAAAACTCACAATCGCAGAACGTTGCAGAACTAACTCCTGATATTTTCTAAGTCATGCATTCGTGGAAAATGTAGCTACCAAGGTAACTGAACGAGAGAAAAGATGACAACATCGTATACAGTGATCAACGGACCCCAAGATGGAATAAAGGTGGTCTAATGTTTCGTGCGATATTCATCGGCCGCCTTCCGAGCGGCCTTGCCAGCGAAATTCCTGAAGAAGACGATGTCCCCTGTGCGACCGTGAATCCGGGTCACAAAAGAAAGGAATCGAATGCACTTACCAACATCATCTACGTACTGGCAAAAGGTGTAGTTCTTCCAGAGTGCCTTGAAGGCGCTCTGCGAGTCATAGCTGTAGTGTTCCCCGATCTTCTGTTTTAGATATTTGGTTGCCTCGATACCATTGTCTGTGAGATGATGAGTGAATATTAGTCACAGGGTATATTCAGATCTGTACGTACACCAAGGCATTTTGGGGAAGAAGTCTAGAGGCGGTTGTCAGTCATTGCTACGGTGTCGATAGCAAAATACAAAGCACTGACGATGAACAACGTGCGTTTGCGCAACATCGTGCAGGAAGAATCTTCCTTGGAAACCAAGGAATTCACGGTCAATAGTTGCAGCCGCACCGCGAGCAAACGTCCAAGTTTTATTGCGGTAGCGAGGGATAGATGGGTCTGTATGCTGCAGATACGTAATCATGATGACTGGGTGATCACATCAGAGTCAAGAAAAATCGGAATACGAACAAACTTACTCCAGTGGTTGACAAGCATATAGGGGATGAGATAGAGCCTGGCAAAGAGCGGAAATCCCACAGCTCGACTGGCGGAGACCAAGATTGCGAGCATGAAGATGAGCGCAATATTAGATACAATAATTGAACGTCTCTGGCCCCGAGTGAAAAATATGGCATATGCTGGATGGGAATTAGAATAAGAAGAATTTTATTCCGCAAGTACTTACGGTTGAAATGATTCGTCCACTTCGGATAATGTCTTTGTCCGGAAACATTGGTGACTATGAAGTTGATGTTAACAAATTATCCGTAAATAAGATCACCGAATACTAACACAAGTAGATCGGGAATGCACAGAGTTGTTGGCGAATTAGTATGGCTAGAGAGTATAACGGGGAGTCTTCGAGATATTCCTTGTTTGCTAGCCGTGATAAACCCAGCTCGCTTGCGGTGGCAGGGACGTAGACTTCGTCGCGCTATTGTAAGGATTGTCAAGCTGTGACTGTCGTTGAAGGGGGGTAGTTACCGACCTCCATGGAAGAGTGGCCAGTATGGTGCCGATGGTGAATGATCTTCCAGTTGTAGTATGGAGTCAAGAGGAAGGTGTGCAGAACCTGCAATACATTGGTGAGTTGGATCCAACGACATTGTCTCACACATACAAAGCCAATGGCATCGTTCAGCCTTTGGTTATCCGAGAAAGCACCATGGCCACACTGAGATATCAGTTGGCGTGGAGTTTAATTTTTGGAAGTTACTGCACATACCTCGTGACCCATGATCCAGATGCCCTACCAGAATGATGAGATATAGGCGGATACTAAGAGATACTGCATACCGTCCAGATGAGGCCTTGAATCCACCAATAGGTACCCCACGCAGCCCACCGCAACTCGGGGAGCAGACCTGCACTGTCAACAAAACCATCTATGTTCCACGCGACAACGAGCGCGACGGAAGCCATAGCAATGTCGCGAAGCAAGTAAAATAGTGACTTCGCCGTATTCCTGACGAACAGGTGGGCTGGTATCTCGTCACGTATTTCTTGAAGGGACCTGATAGAATATGATGAGAAAAGCTTGCATGAGGTGATGACGCTGATCGCACCATGTCAAGGGGGTAAAAACAGGCAGGTCGTTGTCCTCGCACTTGGTAGTATCGTGGATCTGCAGGACGGTAGTAGTCGTACTCATGGTTAGTCCGGAGGTTGAGCTTGAAGTCTGGATCGAAAATCTGCGACTTAAATGCCAATTTCGATAGGAACAAAGAGAACTTGCGGTTCCCATCCGGGAACACGCAGTTCCATGAGCCTGTTCGGTTGAGATACGGAGGTATCTGTACAAGGAATAACAATCCTCTTTCACGTATCTCGCGTACGATTAGCAAACGGGAGGGCATCTCCTCGTTGTCCCAATATTCATATCTGTAATGAATTTCGGATCGCAAGTACGCGATGGTGTGCAGGCACTCCGCTCGCAAGCTAAACCCATCGTATACGTTTTAGGCCTAGTGATCATTGCATTGGTTTCGATGTGTACTTGACCCCGGGTATATGTAAGTGGTTGAAGTTGGCCGCAATGTACGATCTCCGATCTATAGATTCAACCGCATTCGGCAATTAGTATACGAAGCTCCACTCCCTTCTTTCTCCGTCAACCGAGGGTAACCGGTTACAGTCTACTACACTGCCAGTGGCATAGTAGTGCTGCTAGTACGACACCCCGGCTATAATTCGGTATCAATGTGCCAGTGAGGAGCGGCCACCATTGAAGAACCATACTGCTCGGGTCCATGTTACCGAGCCGATCAAGCAGACCAGTTCACGATGTCCTATGCATACCAGGTCGACGTTCCATAAATCCCAACACCGTGGTTTGCCCACTCAGACACCGACACTCATGGCTAGCTTTTTCAAGGACAGCCCAGAATACGAGGCGCGCAAAAATACGCCATTCAGATTTCCAAAGGTGACGGTCGCGCAGGTTCATGCTGCCGTTCCGAAGCATCTGTCGGAGAGGTCGACATTCAAGTCCTTGTGTTATGTCCTTCGCGACGTCGTTTTCGCTGCCCTGATGTACCGTTTTGCTACCAACATCGGCACATGGTCTACCATGGTCGCTGAACATGTCCCGTTCCTTGGGGTTCAGGCGGTGTATTGGTCGCTTTGGGCATTTTATTGGTTCTTGCAAGGGATCATCCTTGCTGGCTGGTGGGTCCTTGGTTCGTGTGATCGTCTTTCATGTCTTCTTCTTGACTCAACGTGATACAGCTCACGAAGCAGGACATAACTCGTTGTCGCCATATAGCTGGGTTAACCATGCAATCGGAATGAGCTTACATACTGTAAGTGCTCGGGTCAACTCCTCTGCTAGCTAACGCATCCTTGCAGTTCTTGCTCGTCCCTTACTTCAGTTGGCGTGCAACTCACCAAGCGTAAGTGCTAGTCTTTGGTATTCACGGTGCCAGTTATCTGAATAATAGGTGACCGTGGCTATCAGACATCACGCAAGTCTCAATTGTTGTTCACTTGAGCTTAGATAGACTGATTCTTTATCTTTCCAATAGAAAGGAAGTAACTCGCTGGAGAGGTGAGCATGATCGCCTATCTTCGATCAGTTCACTCATTGACAAGAGCTGCTTCAGGGACGGTACGTATGTACCGCGGTCACGCTCGCACTACAAGCTTCCTCCGAGAGCAATCGCTCATGTAGCTAATTACCATGACATTTTCGAAGGTAGAGCCCAACATCTCTAGGCATCTCGTCCAAGTTCTCTGACTCTATGTCAAACAGAAACTCCTATCTACACCCTGCTGCGTATGTTATTTATGCAAGTATTTGGATGGCAAGCATATCTTTTGACGGATGCTATGGGAAACCCGAAGTAAGTATCTAAGCTTATAGTCCCGCCAGATGCTCATCCTTCCTTCAAAGCCATCCCAAATGGACCAATGTATGCAGTTTGTCAATACAAAATAGACGTCTTATTGAGAGATCGCATTAGCATTTCTCTCCGTCATCTGTGCTATTCAAGCCTCGTGATCAGCACCTAATCATCGTTTCAAATCTCAGTCTCGCCTTGATGGCAAATGTCTTGCGGTATCTTGCGAGCCAGGTCGGCTTTGCCAATCTTGTCAAACTCTACTTCATACCGTACTTGGTTGGTCACCCGCCCATTATCTTATAGCAACGCAGCTCACTCTTCGGTGACTTCTTAGGTTGCAAACCACTGTGGGTTCGATCTAGGGTCTCGTTGACACGTCCTTCTGACATTTCCCCCAGGGGTTGTCATGCTTACTTTCATCCATCACTCCGACCCCACTGTCCCACATTATCGTGGTAGCAGCTGGACTTACTTGCGTGGTGCATTGGCCACCGTTGATCGGCCCCTCCTAGGATGGGTTGGACGCTTCTTCTTACATAACATCAGGTTCGTCATCCTCGTGCTTGCGGGTAGTTTCATTACTCAGAGATTTCGGCAGCCATGACCATATCGCCCATCACTTTTGTGAGTTAGACTGCTCGCCCACAATCTGCAAATACTAATTCATGATGTCATAGATCCTCTCGCACCATTTTGTTCGTTTCGCATTGTATATAATCCTGCTTGCCGAAATTTCTGACACAACCTGACAGATAATCTTCCAGAGATTACCAAATGCATCAAACCGGTTCTGGGTGAAGAATACAATTACGATTCGACGGTACGTCTATTACACTTGTGGGACAATCCCATCAGATTATTTACTAGGTCTGACTCTTTCCAGAACGGATTTCGGGCTCTGTACAGAGCGTTCACCGAATGTATTTTTATCGAAGACGACGGGGAAGTCCTGTTCTACAGGAACAAAGACGGGAAGGCCGCTCGCCAGCTTGCTGAGGAGGTGATGTGAAGTGATGATCTCCCTTTCGCCATAGCAATTGTTCAGTTTGGATTTGACCGAGTCTTACAGGCGTTTCTTGTGCTCTCTTGTGTTGCTAGATTTTCTTACTGTGAGGGACAAAAAATTGGACGTGGAATCATGCTTGACACGGAAAGAACATTTGTAAAAACGGTTTCTGCTAAAGTTCGGCCATCTAAATATAGGTAGGTACTCAATCTCAGATTCCAGCTCAAAGTATTTTCTGTTCTGAGTACAACTCGGCTAAGCCGCCAACTATGAAATTACGAAACTACACGTGAACTCTTGGAGTTCAGCGATCAAAGCAGTACACAGCATCAGAAAAGACTCATAGTGGCCGTGTAAAAAGAAATGGGTGACTCTCCATGGCCTTTAATCTATTCCTAGAATAAATCGGGGTTCGAAAAATGTCCAAATGTAATTGGGGAATTAGTGACTGCCAATGAGATAGCAGAACCGGCACGCGCCGGCACACCGGCAACCTTCCTTTCCTGGTCAGGCTCCTCGAATAGAATAGAATTTCAGTCTACGGAAAGTCATCCAGTATGCAGTTGCAGCGGAAGGCCAGCCTCCCCAAGTATGCCTTTCTTTGGTACGGGGACCCGACGCCCGAGGACCCGCGCATTCAAAAGTGTCGTCAAAAGCACTACATTGCAAGATCTGCAGTCGCTACCGTGACTACTTGTAGTACTATACTAGTATCGAAGAGGTAACCTTAGTTGACTCAAGTCACCTTCTCGTATGTCAAGTTGCGGTCTCAGGTTGCCGTTCTTGTTTCCATCCGAACTACTAGTAGATGGATGGCCGAACTTTGGCAGGAACCTTGTTCACTTCCGTGTTAAGTATGAGTTTTTTATGTTTAATTTTTTTGTCCTTCACAGCTACAATTCTCCCTCCCCAAGTTACCTTGTAAACAAGGTAATCTTGAAAAGAGAGCAAGCTACTACTAGTACTACTCGATGCCGAACTTGCAAGTATTATGGAAAGCGCAGATAACTGGAATTCCAGCTCAGCTGCTAATATATCTCACTTCGAGGAAACTGCTAATCTCATCACTTCAAGGAAACTGCTAATTTATCTCACTTTGAGGAAACTGCTAATTTATCTCACTTTGGACTCGGAGCAACTGTAAGCTAGCCGACTCCGAGAAAAACCCACTTAGCCGACTCTCAGAGTCGCCAAAAGTTCGACTATTCTCAATCACAGTCCTCGACTCGGAATGGGTCGTCGGAGTGTCTCAAGCGATAATGTTACAGTGCTGCTTTTCAGATGAAGGGATATATTTTTAGAAAGTTCTTCAAGCCCGAATTTCAAGTTGGCGTACTCGCGAGTGATCTTGAAAGGTTATCCGGGTCAGGGCCATCTTTCAAGCTCCATACGCCGCAGTTCGCCGCTTCCAGAATCCAACCTCTCAGGCTCCATTTCGCTCTACCATTTGTTCGGAACGGGTAGGGGTTGCACCCACTGTGTAATGCATGTTCCATGAAGTTACCGATGGGCACAGAAATAATGTTTGCGGCCACTTTGCCCAACTTTTTATGGATGATTCTATTGGGTCTCATTTCTCACGGGGGCTTTCCCAATAGAATAATCCACTTTTTACAAGTTTTTCACTGTCCACGATTGCGCCCAACTGTAAAATAAGACCTGCTATTCGTTACTATTAAATACCAAGATACAGAAACAACATATAGCTCGTTTAGAGGAAAAGTAGGAAAACAGCTAACAATCACAAGCGAGCTCTAGGAACATTGGAATTCTGGTACGGAATTTCGTGAATCAAGGGAACCTTCTGGGCCTTTGCCCACCCGACTAGAACGGCAGCAAAATCATCTATCTCTTTCTCCGTATTCCTCGCGTGTATAATGACGCGGATACGAGCAGTGGGCGAAATTGGGAATGAAATGTACGATGCGCCATATCCCTTTGTGCGGAGGAAGTCGGCGAGTTCCATTGCGAGGGGAGATAGGATGGGTATGATAGGGGACTCTACACCCTGGACAGATTTAATTCCGTCAGAATGGCCCAGAGCAAGCAAGCTGGGCGGAACTGCCTCAAGGGCTTTCGAGAGGCAAGTTTGGGCATAAATGCACATCCGTGCTAGATTATCGCGTAGCTATAAATTGCATGGTTAGACAAAGGGATGGATAGAAACCGTAAAACTGGACTTACTTGCTGGCCTCGCTCGCTGGCAACGACATCTAGAGCCGACCGCATCGCAAACACATCCATGTAGGGCATGGATGTAGAGAATATGAAATGACTCGCAAAGCCGATCATGTATCGGTGAACGAGTGGTGAACTGAGTATAACGGCTGCCAATTTCCGTGAGCCACGCGATATCGACAAGGAAAGGTGAAGAACTTACCACCATGGAAACCGAACGCCTTGCCAAATGTATGTACGACCGTTTGGACGCGATCGTTCAGCCCAAGCAGAGATACATAGCCACTACCATTTGGACCACACAAGGCCGTTGTGTGAGCCTCGTCGACGTAGATATGGTAATGCCCCGCAGGCACAAGTTTCTCGACGGCTTCGACGATCTGACGAAGAGGAGAGAAGTCGCCATCCATGCTGTAGAGACTTTCTACGACAACAAAGACGGTAGCTTTTCCAGCGATTATATCTGGATGTTTCTGTAATGCGTCTTGTAACGTCTTTTTCAGGTCCGCGACGGAGTTATGGGCGAACTTGTAGGTGGATCCGCGGCATGCGGATGAGCGGAAGCCTTCTCGTGCGGACATGTGCATAAGTTGATCGTATATGATAACATCTGATGGTTGGGGGACGCAGCTGAAAAACGCCATGTTCGCATCAAAGCCAGAGGAGAAGGTCAGCGCAGACTCTGCACGGTAGAATTGCTCCAACTGGCGTTCGAGCGCGTTATGGTCATCGGAGCTGCCATTGCAGATGCGCGAGCCCGTCGAGCCGAAGATTCGTGAACTGGAATGAAGGCGTTTGAGAAAGATTTCCCGCATAACGGGGTCGGTGGATAGCGAGAGATAATCGTTAGAAAAGAGGTCAGGACCCCAAGAAGGAGGGTAAGTCTTCATGTCCATGAGGATTCTGCCCATGAGCTCAACCCGTTGGGTCAAGGCCCGCTGCATAGCATCATCAAGAGGTTTGCCCATGGCCGCTGTCGGTCGGTGTAGAGTTTCTGTAGGAAGTAGACAGATAAAGCTTATATTGAGCTGAGGAACCGATGAACCTTCAAGTTCATAACCCGGTCCTCAACAACGCCGGTTGGCCCGGCCGCACAACAAATCTGAGAGTAAGCTTTACCGATTTCTGGAATTGCTTCATTACGTCGTGGAAGCTTCATGGGAGCGGAGTCTTGACCAGTGACGGCGTCACTCTCGCCAGTGTTACGTTACAAGACTGCTTTGCAGATGGGCCGCCCGTGATTGAACCGATAAAGACCTCAGGCTATCCAAAATGATTCTCAATGCGAGAAACGGTGTGCTACTAGTAACGTCAGTGCGCACTGATCTAGCAGTAAAAGTCGGCACCATACTTAGCGAGCAAAAAAAAACGTGCACCTTCTTTGCTGCCCTGTTTAGCTAGTCCAAGTTCTGTGCATGCATCCACCAATCAAATCCTCGGATAGGCCCTCAGTCTGTCTTCAATAGAGTCGTCAAGCGATAAGGTTACTCGTCTGCTTTGTAAATCCATACTAGCCTGGATAAATCCTGCGGCTCGTGAATCACATCACTATAACTCGGTATCTCACCCGGTCACACCTGCGGCGCTGTTGTTTTGACGTTATCTGATGGTGGTTTCCGCGGGAATCGGGGGATGCAGCGACATCGATCCGGGATGTGACAATGTGATTTCAAGTTGCCAGTGGAGTATCCTCGAGGAATTCAATGATACCGCTCAGCCGCTCTGTGGCCTACCTGCAAACATGAAGCAGCACTGTGACGTTATCTCTCAATCGAGACTCTCGGCCGCATCTGATGCATATGGAGAGCTCGGGTAACTGAAATTCCAGCTCGGCTACGTTTTCTACTAGTAGATCATGAAGCTGTCCCCCGGCCGCATTGTCGAAACCCAAGTAGGTAAGGTGAAGGTTACGGTAATGCTGGAAGCTAAATTTGAAGCGACTTGAAGCCTATCGACGAAATGCGTTCCAAGCCCTTGGAAGGTTTTGAGAGCTGTGATTGGTTGACGTACGGGAGAAGAAGGAAATTTCAGGGTTCTTACGCGTGAAAGCTGTTGGCAACTAGTATGCTCCCAGATGCAACCCAGATGCGGCCTGGTAAGTTCATGCATAAATCAATGAGCCGTCAGCGAGTCCCAACTTGAAGTGATAACGCTGCTTTGCAGATTGGCGATGCGGCAAAAACAATCCCTGACCCGGTTGTTAACTATCGCAGATAAACAGTCGTTGCATATCAATATAGTACTACTTGATCCAGCGGGCTAAATGATGGCCACGATAGTACAAGGTCGTTTGAACTCGCACGGCTATCGATCATGCATCCATTCTTGCTCCTGGAGAGCCGACTTACTCGGTGCGGCTGCAAGGATACTTATTCCTTGTATAGTATGAGATCGGATCCGAACTTCCATTGGCTCTCTTGGTAACGGCGGCCCACCGGCTTTGCGCAGATACCGTTCCAATCGTGTTACTACTACTAGTACTAGTAGATGCCTATGGCCGAATTTCGGCAGAAACCTCATTCACAAATGTTTCTTTCCGTGTAAAGTATGAGTTTTCCACGTCCAATTTTTTGGTCCCTCACAGCCACAATTCTCCCTTATTGACCTTGAAAATGGACAAGGTAATAACGTTACACGTTACACAACCACATGTATTATTAATCGCCTTCAAAGGTTTCTGTGTCTTCAAGGTGTTCCAAAGTTCCGAGTCCCCAAATCCTGACCGAGGTCTTTGTTCCCCGAAATGTTTTCCTCCAAAAAACGATGGGATCCAAAAGGCAAGGCAAGTGCTAGAAGCAAGCTGAATGACTGGACATGTCCAGAGTCTGACATTTTGTCCTTGACCTCATAGCACGTGTATATTACTGGCGGGAGTCAGGGTCTCGGTCTTGAAGTAGCCAAACTCGTTGCTCAGAAAGGTTCACATGTCTCCATCGTAGCACGCACACAGAGCAAGCTTGACAGTGCTCTCAAAGAGATAGAGGTAACTTATTGGAGTCCAACCACAAGTAAAGCGCTTACTCGGTTGTGTCTCTGGCAGGCTGTCCGTCAGTCCCCTAACCAAATCTTCAAAGCCTTCTCGTTCTCTTTGGACACCGCTGAGGCGTCCGCTGCGGCCTTACGCGCTGCAAGTGATGCCCATGGGGGTCATGTACCTGACGCAGTATTTGCCTGCGCAGGGAGTTCTAAGCCTATGTTTTTCTTGGAAATGGACGAGAAAGACTTGTCTCAGGGCATGGTCAACGGGTACTGGGTACAGGCATGGACGGCCTTTGTCAGTCCAAGTTCATTCCAACTCCTCAATCGAGGGTGTGCTTACCATCACGTGTTCATAGGCTGCTGCCAAGCAAATGGCTAGGGAGGGAAAGAAAGGGAAGATAGTACTGGTATCATCGGTACTTGGATACATGTCCTTCCTCGGATGGGCTTCGTACTCTCCGGCTAAACATGCCCTCCGTGGTAAGTGATCCACAAAACCGTCAATTGAGGTCTCACATGGATGTCTTTCAGGCTTGGGGGATACTTTACGCTCTGAACTCATGTTGTATGAGATTGAAGTGCAGACTTTCTTCCCCGCAACGATATTTACGTCAGGTTACGACGAGGAGATGAAAACCAAACCTTGGATTACAAAGGAGATCGAGAAGGCAGACGAAGGACAGACCGCTGGGCAATGCGCCCAGGGAATGCTTGAAGGTAATCGAACCAACGGTTGGAAGTATCCTGGATACTCACATCGATACTCCTCTGCAGGCGTCGAGCGGGGTGACGCTCATATTACGTCGGACCTTGGGGCAAGCTTGTTCCGAGCTACCACTCGCGGTCTTGCACCGAGGACCAACTGGGTGACTGATTTGATACTCGACGTGATTGGCTGGGTATGCGATGAGGTCGTTTACTTGCATTGACCCTGATCTGATCGGATGTTATTTGTAGGTTCGTGTCCCAATGTGGAGACGTTGGGTAGAAGGTTTGGTGATAGCCCATCGCACAGAACATTCCGAGTATTTGCGACAGAGAGGATTGCTGGATGGCAGTGGTTGAGCGGATGCCCCTTTTTTTCTTCATTTGACACATCGATGTCTCAATGTGGTACAAGTAATTACTGAGTCAACAAAAAGCTAACGAGCGTAACTGCCAGTGTCCTACATTCATTCTTCATTCCAAGGGTTTTCTACGGGAGATTAGATGTTCATTGTACTTCCGTAATACGAAAATGGAAAGACTCGAAACCGTGCCGGAGTACGCCGAGCAAATAACGTCCGGCTTCCATCCAACCGCATCGATCGTACAATGTCAGGCTGTAGGTAACTTTGACTTCTACATCCATGAAATGGGACGTATGGAGACGGCTCAGGATTTTGTCAGCTGGATGAATAAGATTTGTCGAGAGCCTGAGGCATCGTTGAAGAAGGCATTCGACGATATAAAGTGTACTTGCGATCGGAGGAGGCCCCGCGCAACTGTCATCGGGTTTGGCTGCAAGTGATTCAGTATCCAAGACATTCGATGACAAGAGCCGCGGCCCTTTTGTCATCCCCAGCAAATCGAAAGCGTCCGCGACATGGAACGTCATGGTCGACGGCCCATTTCACAACGGCGCTCGCATCCTGAGCACTCGTGATGGCGATGCTGTATGGCGGAGTCGTGCCTTGATGGCATGTACTATTAATTGGCTGTGGGTTGCTGACGTTCAAGTTACATCCTTGTCCGTTTCCGCAGGCTTCCCAGTTGGACCATAGTAGGGCAGATGGCTGATCTTCTCGCTACACTTATAGTGAGCTTGGAAATTACAGGTTCAACACGGAGAAAACTCACAACAGTGTCGTTGAGATATCCGGCGATCACCTCTTGACACTTGTTGGGGTCGTAAGAAGGATCCAAGGTGTAGCAGACTGAGGCCCACGGTCTCAGATTCTGCAATCGACCTCCCAACGACGAGTTCAAAGATTGCCACTCAAAAGGTGATGGCCATCCCGAACTCGTAGACAGTTTCCCTGAAAAACTGATCAGTCTTTCCACGGAAAGAAGGGTAAGTTAGGGGTGCATACCATGTGCAACAGCGGACAGTGAGAATAACGAGAATCCGTAAATGTAGGTCGTCGCCCTGAGTCTCATGTTGGAGAGATGTGCTGATGGACTGATGGGGGAGTTGTTGGTGTCCTGGTTTAAGTACCTCCTAGAGAGCCGAGGAGGAGCTTTCTCGGCCTGCCGGACGATAATTCTTCGGGAATGATTATGATGCGTGCCGAGACCTCGGACCACTAGTAGCAGGCCGGCCCATCGCGGTAACTTCATGGATAAAAAATCAATGAGCCACCTCAGGCTGGATTCTTACTAGTCTCAAGCAATGACGTTCCAGACTTACAGTGTTGCTTTGCAGTGACTCTCTTTCGATGAACGTGATCGCGCTTTGCAGTCCCCGCTATTACCCTGAGTACACGCTAGTACTTACTAGCACATCCTGTAAAAAAAAAACTGGGATCAAGTGAATCCGTAAATTAATGGAATATTCAATACACAGTGGGTGAAACCACTACCCATTCCGAACAAATTAGTAGAGCGGAGGGGAACCTGAGAGGTTGAAACGGTGAAGTGCGGCGCCTGTACAAAGATACACTTCAAAGAATGTACATAAGTATCACCGACAACTTGCCGATCAGCTGGGCTTGTGGAGATTGGTCTGGGCTTGAGACCGCATCGACCCGGATATCCGACTTTCAAGACCACTCACGAGTATGCAGACTTGAAATTCGGGCTTGAAAGAACTTTCTACAAGGATATCATAAGCCTTACAGTTGCTCCGTGCCGAAAGTGAGATAGATTAGCAGTTGTCTCGAACTGAGATAGATTAGTAGTTGGTTTAAGTTGAGCGTCTAGCATTACCGCAACCTTCACCTTCCCTATTTGGGTTACTTATGTGCTCGACCGGGGGATCTAGAAAACGTAGCCGAGCTGGAATTTCAGTTATCCAAGCTCTCCGTATGGTGAATTCATGCATAAATCCAGCGATAATGGTTCTCGAACTTTGAGGCGTTCTTTGGCCAGCGCGGCGGCATCGGGTATGTACCTCGTCTCGCGACCCGCGGCTCCAGCTGAATATTCGGATTGATATTTTTAACCTCGAACTTTGAGCCGTTCATTGGACAGCGGCATCTGGTATATACTTCGTACGTATTTGCCTAGATCTTGTCGTTGTGCGATGCCAGTAGATCATACGGTTGGATCATGATGATGGAAGGACGGAAATTATTTCGTCAGCACATACACAGATACGCCGCGATCGACCGAGCCTGGGTCTTAGTGGGCCTCCGTTACCAAGAGAGCCAACGGAACTTGACGTTTGGATCCGATTTCATACTATACAAGGAATAAGTTTCCTTCAAGTTGCAGCCGCACCGAATAAGAGAAAGTCGGCTCTGCAGGAGGAGCACTGGGAATGGAAGCGCAATCGATAGCCATGCGAGTTCAAACGACCTTGTACTATCGTGGCTAGCATGTACTAGTAGCCGGCTGGATCAATATTGTCGAGCACATAACTAACCCCAGGTTACAGTAATACTGGAAGCTAAACTTGAAGCAACTACTAATCTGTCTCCCTTTGAGGCAACTGCTAATATATCTCACTTTGGAGCAACGTTGCGCATATATTGTGCGTGTACCCCGAATATTCGACTTGAATGGTAATCTTCAGTGACATAAAGACCATCCGTACAACACCAGAGCAGCATGGCGCAGAGGAAGCGCGCAGGGCTCATAACCCTGAGGTCACTCGATCGAAACGAGTTGCTGCTACTTTTCGTTCTTATTTTTAACATTCATTTTGTTAACGTTGTCAACTTTACCCATCTGAAATCATAGTAATTTTCCACCCGAACCGATCATGGTCCAAGCAAGGTAAACAATACTTGAATGCAACACAAACCAAGAGAGTCAAATGATCCCAGAAACTTGCATATCCTCATGCACAAGTTAGCAAACCAAGATTTTGGCCATCACACTGATCACCTCGAAGAGAACCTACGTTATATGCACACAAGTCAGAAAGTGGCACTCTTGCTTTCTCAACACAAGAATGAACTGCTGAACTCACGTCAGCGGCTGCCATGGTTGTCAGTTCAGCATTTGTGTCATATGCCGGAGCGACTTCCACA
>JBBPRG010000195.1:0-18216 GCA_038092895.1 Chalciporus pseudorubinellus | reverse complement strand
GTGGCGTCAATCCCTTGGGTCAAGGCTCCGTAGCGCCCCGGGGTCGAGCTTGCGTTGCGGAGAATCCATGGCGCACGCCAGCGTTGAGAATTCCCCAGAAGGCGGTCCTGTCACCATATCTACCTCGTGGGGACAAGTTCAAAGAACGCCTCGTCACCATGTTCGGCGAGGATGCTACCGTCCGCACAGACAGGGCTGCGCGTCCCAAGTCCGTGAGTCTCTTTTTCGCGATGAACTTACTCGTATTGCTGTTGAGTCACGATCTAATACATCCTGCTAGGCTGCTTTTGATCTTTTCGCCTCGCTGGATGAACTCAATAGAGTGCCGAGCGCGAACCCAAGCGAATCTAGCGCGTCGGAAGGCTCTCCCTCTCCGGCGGAAGAACGCGTGAGTATCATCCCAAGTACCCAACCTACCAGCCAGTCTCCTGAGCTTCCGCCCACCTCCTCCTCCTCCACTTCCCACGGAACGTCCGAGAACCATCAGCTCAATGAAGATGGGTTAGCAACGGGCGAGGAAACGTTCGAAACACGCGAGGAACAGATCAGTGGCTGGATCGCCGCTTTGCAGCGCCTCGTCAAAGGCAAAGTTCGTGTCCATGACGAGGTGAGCTAAGGCGTCTCTCAACCTCGTCATCTCTAACTCTTGTACAGGATTTAGAAATGTTGAGCGTCATCCTCGCTGAAATAGAATCCGTGAGGGATAGTCTGGATGCGCGTGATCCTATGGTCTGTCATTTACATCCGGTCTTCTCTGTGAAGTTCATTGAGCGTATATTGTTTAGACCATGGAGTTACACGAAAGCCTCAAACAGCTCTCTGAGCTCCAGGAAATACCATTTGGCGACAGAAATAACTTGCGCCGACGTGCGGGGAGAACTCTGCTCGGTTGGCCCTCTTCCGCTTGAGAAGCTTGAGAAGCACAAGGAGGGGACAAGGTTATCCAAGACTTTTTTTATACCTATCGTCCTCTTAGAGATGTCTCGCTCGTGTTGTTGTCGTGTTGTTGTCGTTTTCTTGCACACTTTAATACCTATGAAGGGAACTGGGTTCCTAGGCTCCTAGTATTTCAATGATACATACTTGATGTTCGTAACCGATGCCACGAATAGTTCGAGTACAACGAATGGATACCAAGTGCTGGTCAGACTTGTCATTTCCCAACACAAAAGGAACTGAAAATAGCGCCCAGAACTTCCTCAGTACTGACGTCCAGTCCAGAAACAGCCCCAATTGCGCGAGCGGCATAGCGCAGAGATTCTGCGGCTATATCAATCTGCGAGAGGGCTGTGTAAGGTCGATGGTCAGTGAGGCAAACGTCCCCTGACCGCGAGCAACATACGATATGATTGGAACTCTTCCAGATGTCTCATCGCCGACTCAAGGTAGTCTCGGTGGCGTGCCTGAGTGATGAGTGGAGAATCTTCAAGCGATGGTGTTTCCGCATACCTTCAGCGATTTGCATAGCATAAGGACCAAAACACAACAGGAACTGTCGGGCAATGACTTACTCGTATTTCTCCATGAGCAGAGATCCCAGGCCATCCAAAAACTCGTGCGCCCCCTCGCCAGAGTGAAGGCTTATATGCCATGAATGCCGCATGATCCCGGGGGTATGTTGAAGAAGAGCTTGTTCCAAGGCCTCCCTTAGTTCATCCGCGGATACGTTCAGTGCAAGATCAGATTTATTAAGAAGGAAGACCGTGTCGGGTTTCAAGTGGCCCACGACATCATCTGGCATTTCAATCTGCACGCGACCATCTATAGTTCTTGTTAAAACTTCTTCCAACGAAAGAACACAGATCGAGACATCCGAAGCTTCAATACTGATGCTCTTAGGATCGTGCCTGAATCAAATCAAGAACAGACTTACACGTTCCCGGCTCTCTCAACCCCAATCCTCTCGATGGCATCCTCGGTTGTCATCCGAATTCCCGCAGTGTCGTTCAACACAACGGGTAAACCTCCAATGTCGAGAGTGAGACTCAAGACGTCTCGTGTCGTCCCAGGAATCGGAGAAATGATAGCAGCATCTCTCTCAGCTATAGGCACCGATATAGCATGTCAAGCTTGTGAAAAGCAAACAAAGGAATAGCGATAACTAACCAAGGAAATTGAAGAGACTACTCTTTCCAGCATTTGGGGGCCCAAAAATGGCCAGTTTGACTCCAGACCGGAGAATCTCGCCTCTACGGTTGTCAGACAACTGAGAACGAATAGAATCGATGATCTCCTGCGCTCGCGCGCAAGCTAGAAATCGAGTTTATTACAGTTACTAAAATAACACGGAACTCGGTAGAATGCGTACCCTGTTCGAACATTGCTTCTTGTCCCAGCTCGTCGACATCCTCGCCAAAGTCGATGAAGCCTTCGACATACATCAGACAATCTAAGATCTGTGCTCTTAAAGCGTCAAACCGAGCTCGTTGGACACCCTGGTGCAAAACAACCAACTTGTCAAAAGAGATGTTTGATGTAAGTGGTTTGTACCATACCGTCACACTAGACACCGCAACGCGCCTTTGAGCATCTGTCTCGGCATCGATGAGATCGCGCAAACCTTCCACCTGAGTCAAGTCCAACCGTCCACCTTCAAAGGCACGTCTCGTGAACTCTCCTGGTTGAGCTGGGCGACAGTACGGCAGCTTTGAGAGTCCCCGAAGGATCGCTGAGAGCACTGCTCGACCGGAGTGAACCTGCAACTCAACGACATCCTCGGTGGTGAATGATTTCGGCCCTGTGTTAGGAATATTCAACCGACTCGACCCACTTGAAGGGGGAGGAACCCACCTCTGAAGAAAAGAACTAATCCATCGTCCAGTTTCTCTCTCGTGACGGGGTCGATGACCTCACGATATTCCGCGAGCCATGGAACGGGTCCCTTGGCAATAGTAGGATTACGAACGGACCGAGTGGCAGCACTCCAGACCTTGAAAGCATCGGGCCCTGATATTCTGATGACAGCAACGCCACCTTTTCCAGGAGGGGTAGACAAGGCATAAATAGTTCGCCGTTGAGCATCAGAGAGCGTCTGTTCACGCGAAGCACCAAGATTAGTGCTCCCCCGAGTGAAAGCCACTTGATGGTTGACACTGTCAGATGACCGATATGGGTAAAGATGGAGGCTATGCGAGAGAATAGTCCTGGAAGAATTTCTATGTGGAAAACTTGGAATGACATTTAGCAAAATGGGCGACACAGTCCAACATTGCGCTTTCCCGATGGCACGGGGGCTGACCGTCGACCGAATGATTCTGCTGCAGCTTGAACATGCCCGCAACATATACGGAACGACTTGCGGCGGTAAGTTATGAAGCGATGACCTTGTACGATTGGTTCAGCTGCCAATTCTCACGGAACCATCCTTGCATGCCCTTTCGGCAATCTTGCAGTGCAACTTGTCACTTGAACTGCTTCATTCTACTGCATTCTCGTCGTTCTCGACGGTCAACTCAATCTCTCCCTCAACCTCGCCTGCATCGTAGTATTCACCATGGGTCAAACGCGTGCGTCATCGCTGGATCGTTAACGCTAGCTAAATTCACTCAACAATAAACAGCATCCCAGTTCATGGAGGACATGCAAAAGCGGTCCAATTGTACGTCCACGATATACGTCGTTTTGCTGCTCCAAGTGACTCCGATAAACTAGTCACGTCCGCTGAGCTAGAGCGTCTGAAGAAACGATTCATGAAACTCGACAGGTACCCACACATGTTATTGACAATCGCTAGTCCGTTCTCATACTTTCAGTGATGGATCAGGATCCATCGACCGAGAAGAATTCTTGCAAATACCGCAGATAGCCACTAACCCATTGGCATCGCGAATGATTGCCATTTTCGATGAAGAGTGCGTATCTTGTGATCATCCACTTGCCCTGTGCCCAGCACATCAGCGTCTAATTGCTTATTATTCACATCTCAGTGGTGGAGGGACTGTCGATTTCCAAGAATTCGTCGGCGGTTTAAGCGCTTTCAGTAGCCGTGGAGGTAGAGAGGAAAAACTAAGATGTCAGTAGTTGTCTCATTCCCTTTTCTCCATTCTTCATATGGCCCCGAATAGTTGCCTTCAAGGTGTACGATGTCGACCGTGATGGTTTCATCTCCAACGGAGAACTTTTCCTTGTTCTCAAAATGATGGTCGGAAACAACCTCAAGGTATGTTATGCTTGTCTTCGTCGCATCCCGTTGGCTAACGAGCTGGTTCTTAGGATCAACAACTTCAACAAATAGTAGACAAAACCATTATGGAGGGTGACCATGATCGAGACGGAAAACTCAGCTTTGAAGAGTTTGCTCAGATGGTCTCAAACACAGTGAGTTTGTTTCTTCGTCCTCGATCGATTTACGTCTTACATTCGCTCCACTAGGATATCGTGAAGCAGATGACTTTGGAGGACTTGTTCTAAGCGGCTACACACCATACCCACGGCATCACGCAGCGCAATACCAAGGCTCTACATGAGTTGATTGAGCGGGCAACATACGTTTCACCTGTTTGTACTATAAAGCTGTTATTACCACGTCTGTATGTTAGAATCTGCATTTTGACAAGAAAAACTGACCCCAAACTTCCAAGGACTGCTTCCATGCATGGTATACATGCGTATTTCGATGAGACTACCGATATCTCTGCGAGTTCTACCCCCAGTAAACCACGCAGGATGCCTTCAATTGCATCCATATAGATCGGCGATATAACGTTGGACCATGCCATATTGTACAATTTCAGCCCTTGTTCCACTCTTGTTCCTTGTTCATGTATGTCCCGATTCACTCTGATGCACTCCGACCGGAGAAATAAGCAGGACAACATCATGTGGAGTTGACATCTATTAACAGGGGTACAGAAACTTGAAGTTGGTTATAAGCAGACGATTAATTAGTAACAACACAGAAAGTTTGCGAAGATGCTGTACATGATAGTGACGGTAAGTGGTAGCAACGACAGTCCAGATAGTGAACCAGAGCTAGAGCATGGAGGATAAAACAAGAGGCTCATGCTCTGCGCCAATGACAACTGTCACCGGCACGGTATACAACAGTATGGGTGCAATGCAACAACACGGCAGCAGTCGGGCCGTGTCGCGGGTGATAATATAGACTAAGATCTAGTTTCGCCCTGGTGTCCTCGTGCGGTACTTGGGCCTAGTCAGGCACGTGTTTGCGTGTGCGGAGAGAGGCGTATGTGACGATACGATAGACGAGAGTGAGCCCGGTGGGGAAAAGAGAAAAGTCATGGTGGTACAACACACATATAGGAGCGGGGCTGGTGAAAAGATCGTACACGACCGGAACGAGAGTTGGGATCTTCTGGTTGTCCGTGAAATGCTCTCAAGACGTGGGGACGGCTCTACTCCCAAGAGGGTACTCCCATCATGAATGGTGAGTGAGAACTCGGCATTCCAAGGTGACCAAAAAATGATGAGGGATGAGGTTGCTGAACGGACTGTGTAGCCTGCAGATAAAATGGATCCGTAGAAGTGAATGGGGAGGCGTCAATGGGGGAGGTAATGCTTGACGATGAGATGGGGGAAGGGGCAGGAGCAGAAACGAGTCTCGTCGAAGATCCATGACCTTCGCCTTGATAAGGTGACCACAAATATGAATTTTGAGAACGTGGGGAATCCAATGTTACCATGTCTTCCACGGTACGTTCCTCGTCCATCTCCTCAAGGTCACACCACCCATCATCGCTTTGGCGGCGTGCAAAAGAAGCACTCCGTTTACGAGAATGTTCTACGTGTTCTAGAATCGGAAGTGGCCAGGTAAAGACTGCTGACGAGGGGGTCCGAGCAGTTGGGGTCGTGCAGTGCTGCACGTTTGTGGGATCGCGTCGTGAGATATTGACGCTAACTCCATGCACGAAAGCAGGAGAATGACTATGATGGGAAGAGAGGGAAATCTGGTTTGTGAATAGGGTCTGTGCAAGCTGAGCCTGGAGAGGAAGAGGGGTAGCGAATAAGATAAGCCTCGTGTGCAAAGCGGTGTGGGGTAAATGAAATATATACCTGAAGTGTAGCGAGGTCTATCGCTTCCTGACCGATGTGGTTTGCCGACAAAGAGGCGACCAGGTCGTCTACGGATACGCTCATGGTCGACGAGGATGGTGATGGTGGTAAGTCGAAGATGTGTCTGACATGGACACAGGAGAACACCGCTAATTACCCCAAACACGTGCCGGACAGATTACCCCGTCCAGACCAGACAGCTTCCGGTCCGTTCCACCGCAACTTGAAGGTCCCCGGGTCCTGCCGTTAATTGCTGCACACCCATCAAGTGAAAATAGACAATTTTCGAGCAAAGGTGGGCGAATCCCTCCGTCTCCGCTTTCGCCGTTGGCCCAGAACCCTTAGCTGCGTGCAAACAGGATAGAATCCAAACCTTTCGATGTCGGAAATTAGTAGGAGCACTGCATGTCATTGTCTAAGCTGTTCGCCTGTTGCCGAACGGAGGTTTGATTCCAAACTCGAAGTATGTCACATCATCATTGATGACGCCGCGCTCCTCGGCCTCCTCTTGGGGAGACTCTCCGCCCATTCCGGACCTACTAGTAGTGCATTGTATTTACCATCACGATGTGGCGCATCAAGCGCTGCGATCCCGGTTTTTCGTCGCAGCGGCCTGTCAATCGGCCCGAGCGCGCTGCATTTACATGGGTGATTCGAACAGATTACACTAGATTACTCTATCCCAATCTTCTGTCAGGTTGATCACGGGCAACTAGACTTCCCCATTTGCTGAATTTGCTCACCTTGTCAAAGGTACATTCACATGTCTAGGCTTGTAACTTCGATGTTTCAACGTCCCTACGCGACTGTCGCTCGAGTTCAAGTTTCAATCGCGGGACTAGCGGATACGAGACCAACTGGCAATGTCTGGCATCTGATCCAACCTTTCCTCTGGGAAAGCTCGCTATTTTCGCGCGTCTCATGTTCCAAGCAGGGAGTGATGACTTCCTCATGTAGCTAATGGAGTTTTAAACCTTCGATACATCGTCCAAGGCTGGCCATAAAGTGCCTAGTCCAGGCTCCCACTGAGAGATGCGATAATCAATTGTTTATTACAGAACCATCTCAAATATCTAGAGACAAATCTGGGTATGATATGTATACTTAACTGTTCTCAGTTCATCCTCGCCTTGAGCTCCTCCGCAGCAGGCTCCACGGGGGCGACGACATGAGGTCCTGGGACCTGAGGTTTCTTGGCATGAACGGAGGCAATACTCTGCTTCTTCTGTAAGTTCTGGAGATACTGCGATCCTCCGGCGTTGAAGAACAGTATCCCGGAACCCACAATCCAGCAGCCATACCAGCCGAGACGCGACCATGCTAACATGGAGTCCTCTAAGCTTAACACCATGAATGGCGTGGCCACGAAGTTGAGCAGCAATATGCAGAAGAAGGTACCAAGGAAGTCATAGACACGTTTCATCATCCCAGCGGGTGTTCCTGGCGGAGGAAGGACGAGTGGGCGGAAGCCAGAGCGGCACTTTCGACCGATGTAGGTAATAAATCCACCAAGGATGAAGGTGAGGTAGTATCCTATTGCGATACCATGCTAGGTGAATCACATTAGACGTCGTACCAGAACAGGGAAATGCTACCTTACCCAGAATGCACTGGTGAGGAAAGTGATCATACTGCTGCTGAATCCAGGCTTTTTACCCTTGGGAGTGACGCGCTTGTAAATGCACTCCCTAAGCCATATGTTCGTGTTCATATTCCAGGAATCAATGAGGACCTTAAAGTTCGAGGGCACCTCAATTTTCAGGATATCGACGTTTGCTGCACCCTCCCAACGGGATTCGCCAGAAGGTCCCCATCCAGTGAAACCAAGGCCGGTCAGAATACTTGCACCCTGTGGTGCCTATTAGCCGATCAAACGTACAATAAGGAACGCCTTCTTACCTCCGTCAAAGTCCAAATGGCATAGTATTTACAACGCTCCATGAACCCGCAGAATTGGAAGACTGCAATTCTGGTAGGTTCTCCGATCAGATAGGACATGACAGTAATATTTGAATTGATCATACCGGTAGAAGAGACTTTGCTCCGCGAACCAGGGTGTCAACGCGACCGAGAAATTGAAGGATGGGTTCCAAACCACGAAAAGACCCAAGTAGACGAGACCCATCACCATCTTGCGGTAAGCGACTCGTTTTCTACCGTCAGGCGTATTCCTTCGCATTGGCTTCTTTGGACCTCCTCCAACAGATTTGAACAAAGACCCATCAATTAGAGAGGTGTAAGATGCGTAATCAAGATATGGTCCGACCAACACGCCTGGGAAGTAGAACCTGGCGCGCGAAGGAATGAGCAACGCACAAGCACCGAAATTAGTGACATACGAGAATCCAAGGAACTCTAGTAAGCTGGGGTATGTCGTGATACGTTTCTGGAGTTGCCACTTGTCAAGGTCCTGTTTGTACAGATATTAGAGGCTGAGATCGAAACAGAGGCACGGAAGAACGGACTTCTGTAGGCCTTCTGCCATCGTAAACATTCCAAGCAAAAGTCGTGAGTTTCATGGTAAGGACCATCTGAGGGCCCGTGATTTCAAATGTTTCATAACTCAGTCCGTAGAGTGCACGAATAACGTGGCTGCAGGAGGTGGTTAGGAATAACTAGCAGCCCTGAGTCCTTGAAGCCACGACCCACTTGATAGTGAGATGTCCCATGACGAAGCTATAAATTTATCAGATATGATGCACTTAAAAACACAACAAACAGACTCACACGAATACAATCCATGGCATACTAGGACCTTTAACAGTTGCCCCGAGGAAGTAGGTCCCGAGGATACTTCCAAGTAGTTGTAGGTAACCCCATTGTAGATTGAGTACGGGTATAAAGAAAAAGAGCGAAACTAGTATGCTGAATGCGTGCTTGAAACCTGGCTGAGATGATGGTATCCGAATGAAAAGACTTCCGAGGGGATATGCGACCAGTAGACACCAAATGAGCTAGATGCAAATACGGGTACATTCAACATTGATGGGCATCACACTAAAAAAGCCAATACCTTGAGCTGGTCGACAGATGCCCCGAGTGCACTTGCAAGAGGAGCAAAGAGTGCGTCCATCATGCAAAGTCTATGCTGACCGAGGACGCGAGTGGTCAAGCTTGTCAAGCCTGAGCCCTTTGAAAAGTTGGTGCAGCAAACCCCAAAGAAGCTCAAATTAACGCTACTCGCTTTCTGCTAATTAAATTCCCACGCGCCCTAGCACCTGAAACCAAGCAGGACGAGAAAGTAAACAGGGGGCGAACAAGTCACTATTATTGAATTTATTCAACTAGCACTTTCCACTGTGCAGCCAAATATATATGATAAACGTGAATTGACCTCTCGTTTCCCCCGCGCCAAGGTCACCCAATTTAACCCCTTCTCGCCTCCTTCAATAACGCATGTAATCGCATCCTTGCATCCTCTCAGGAGGGAAAATGGTTTTGGCAATGCTGGCGGTACGACCCTAGCATGTGATGAAACAGGGGAAATTCCGCCGCAACTCCCATCCTTCTCCCATTACTTATTTCTATTCCCTGGGTGAAGATGGGCTTCAGGGGGATCATAATGCCAAGTCGGCAAGAAATGCTGTGATCATATTGACGAATGATGATTCATAGCAAAAACCGGCGGGACGAAATGTAACTCCAGGCAGCTCATACTTGATCTGGCCACGTCCCGCAAGCTCCCGGATTCTAATGCATGCACATCGAGATGGAAGCGCCAATGCGATCTCGGCAGACATAATAGACATTCTGAGGGATTCGAGAGGTGTCCATAACTGCTTTGGGAAGACTCGCCTGCTTGTGAGATATATGTGGCATTGTGTTTTGACGTGTACGTCGAGGAGCCTCGGTGGGTGATTATTCGTTGTCCGAGTGTCATTGAATTTGCTCGAGGAGCTTCTTCTATCATGGCCCAGTTTGTGCGCTTCCCCAATGTCCCGTGATCGCTTGAAAGTTGGCTCGAGACCTCGTTTCTTGATCGTCGCCGTGCTCGATGCCTAGCGAAAGTCACTACTAGCGCAATAAGCGCGAGCACCCCCAGTATCGGTGTAAGAATGAGAGATAAGAGACTGGGGATTGGAGTTCCAGAGTGGTTCAGAAATCTTAAACTGGTAGCGTACGTACTGATTCGAGCCCAATGAAGAAGTATGGGAAGATCCATCTCCCCGTTGTGGTTGGCACAAAGCTTTCGGGACCGATGCTCTCCAGAGTCAATGTCCCGATTGGGTGGCTTGGGTATTAGCAGTAATGAGAGCGGGACTCGTGGAAACGATTTGCTGGGGAGCAGTAGGCGGTTTGGTGATAGTATTTTGGGGCATACCGCTACTACTACAGAAAAAGAAAGTCACACACCTTCACGAGAGACTTTAAGGCTTCTCACCTCTCAGAAACATGTATTGAGGGTGACGTCTCTGACCTCGTTGGGGATGCCTCGTGCGCATTTAGATCTGTGCTATGCGTGGACGAAGTTGCTTCGGTGATATCCTCGCCTCCATGCTCAACAATTGAAGAGGTCCAAGTTGCAGTCGAGGCCATACTCTCAGTCCAGGTCGTCGTCGAGACCGACATCCTTGTTCCGTCAGCAGTCGAGGTTGAGCTGGAGCTCGTGAACCATGTTGTCGCTGGATACTGTGCTGCAGAGAAACTAGCCAACGATATAGCCGTTTGCGGTAAATCGAGTCCACTCGTTGCAGTTGAGAACATCAATGTCGCAGTGTCTGTAGGTGTAGATGTCGCGGATGAATACACAGCGGATGAGCCAGCGAAACTAGTACGCGAGGTCGATGAAACGGAAGTAGAGGGAACGGAAGATGGCGGCTGTGTAGATGTAAGAAGTTTGTTAGGGATGTTTCCGGCGGCAGTGAGGGATGAAGCTGACGAGGATAGGGAAGAGTTTGTGATGAACGAGGGAATGAATGAAGAGGTATTAAGAATGGAGCTGTTTGACGAACCGGCCGCCAAAACCACTACCGATGTCGACTAGATGACCATGGGTGAGGCAATTTGAGGGAGAATACGAGTTATTCTACTCACAGGATGCACAGCGCTGGCCAAGTTAGTTGCAATAGCATTTGCAGGAAGATCAGATCTAGACATGTCTGCTAGAAAGCCCACAACTTCGTCCGGGATATCAAATGAAACCGTTTAAAAGAGCGGAGCTTTACGAGTGTAAGCACCATTTTGCGGGAACCACGACGACATGCTCCACATGTAACAGCACGCAGTTGCAGTATTTGTGGCAGCGCGTGAATCTCGTCGGGGAAGCGCTTCTGATCACGCTCATGATCAACATAACGTTGTGCTGAAAGTCGCTTATTGAAAGCGATTGCGATGTAGGTTCCAGAATAGCCATCGAACCAGAAGCCCACCTCCAAACTTGCTAGAGTCTCACTAGGATATGGCCGTTGAGCGATAGCATCCGATGTGAGATTCGTTCTTCACGGTTGCGCAACGACCAGAATTGAAATTTGAAATTTGAACCTTGACATTGGGGTAGGAAGTAATTCGCAGGGGTTGCCTTCCCAGTAATCGTGGAACCGTGCGGTACATACGAAGTCAGTTGAATTCAGACGAATAAAACGCCAAAGGATACGAAAACAAGACAGGTGAACTTGCATAGGTTGATCGTAGAAAGAGTCCTGGTAATCAAAGTGATCGCGATACCAAGTGAACTCTAGAGCAATGAATGAACAATTTAACGTAGGTGTCACATGGTCGAGAATCTCAGCGACGAGCAGCTTGAGACAAATCTTCGACGATGTAGCTCCTCCTATCTCCACTTACAGCGGAATTCCAGGACGACCGGAAGTCAAAGGACACGAGATTCCAAAGCGATGTGTGCGAGTCTGAATGCGAAGAAATATCGGAGGACGTGAAGCTGAAGTGTGGTCGATGGGCAGCGAGATGAGCCAATAGATGGCAAACCAAGATGAAGAGGAGCAGGGAGATGATGAGCATTGTTCTGGCTTTGAACGGAAATTGACCCTGGAACAGGGGGGATTTCATGACACGCTCGCACAGCGAGGGCTTGGGAGGGGGGTTGAGGAATGCAATGTAATACTCTGGAGCACCAACCGATGGCGAGGAAGGGGTCACGATGATTGCCGGAAGAGGAGACTTCTCCGTAGCTTGCGGAAGAGAAAGATCTGACGAAAAATCAACGAGCATTCCCACTAAATCTCGCATCGCGTCTCACCCAGCGGTGCAGGGATCAGGCTGTAGTCAAGCCTGAGGTGCTGGGGGAGTCTGTGAAGCCGACGTGCTGAAGCCCAATGTCAGCATTGTGGATCGCAATTTGTTGTGGTTCTGGTACGCACCACTGGGAGACATGATGGATAAGTAATCAGGGAGATGCGAGGGCTACTTGGAGAGGATAGTTATTTCAGGAGGTTCTCAGGCTTAAATTTGGGGATCCGGTGAAAGAGGACGTTGGAAGTTTGAAGGGTGACCGACTGAATTGAACGAGTGTAAGATGAAAATGAGTGTGAGGTTTGTAGAGTACGAGGTCAGCAGAAGAAGGCGAATGTGCTCCGTTGAAGGCGTCGAGTGGAGAGTAATAACAAAAGCGCAGAGTCGGTTACTGCGGATATTTGCTGAGGTAATACACTGTAACTCTTTGGCTCGGGGATCTCCGAAGACATATCCCATCCGGGAAAGTCTCCGTCGATCTCAGTCCATGCCATGTCGCTCATTCAGTCCCCTTCCCTGAAAATTATAAATCATCCCCTGCATCAAACGTCTCTTCCGGGGGAGAACTATGTGCTTTCACTGACACAGATAGGAAGTTACTATGCTGCATCAGCTTCGTCCCCATCCAACCAAATCCATCTCTTCGATAAATCTACCCTACAGAACGCAGGTGTTCTAAAAGGTCATGCGGACGCGACTACGTATCTGCGTACTGTCAACTGTCTTGGAGACTCTAATCGCGAGATGCTTCTTTCATCTGGGAAGGATGGTTGTGTGATAGCATGGGATGAAAGAAGTGGATCGAGCAGCATCAAAAGTGAGTACCGTATACCCGTGCTCCGGGAAACAAGTACCTTTACAACTAAAAGATGTCATCGAACCCTAGTGGAGGTATCCGGAAGATTGCGTCCTCTGCTTTGTTGCGATGCGTCGGGCGATGGTTCGTTGGTCGCTGCGGGAACTGACCTGCAAGGGGAGGACGCGTTTATACTTTACTGGTCAGTATTGTGTTCCGATAAAGTTTCCTTTCGAGTTTCTAATCCATGTCTCTTTTTCAGGGATCCACGAAATCCAAAAGCCCAATTGAGAACCCATGGTTCTACCCACTCTGACGACATAACGGCTATACATTTCTTGAATCCACAACAATCATCCAATTCCGAAAAGTTGATACTATCAACATCATCCGACGGACTGATCAGCACTTCAAATGCTCTCGAAGCAGACGAAGATGAGGCAGTCCTGCATGTCGGAAACTGGGGTTGCAGTGTCTCCCAGGGTGGGTGGATAAACGACACGCACGGAACGCGTGTCTGGGCAGCTAGCGATATGGAGACATTCAGTTGTTGGTCAAATGAGGTTTTCCGTCCTTGCTGGCTCCGATGTCTCAATTACTTATCCCGAGTGACTAGCTCGACCAACTTCTAGCCGTGGATATCCGTGCTCCGTCCTTGCATGCCCACGGACACACCTGGGTCACCGATTATCTTATCAAAGGACATTGCACTCAAAAGGTGGCAAACAGACTTGGGATATTCGTCGGATCCAACGAGTGACACGTTTTACTTACTCGTGTGTGGAAATCTTGTTCAACGATTTCAACAGGGGAGACGTGGCTCTGATCGCTAGCAATGATTTATCGAATGCAGCTGCTCCATGGGCAATACATTCTGTTTGGGCTGGCGCTCATACGGGGGTTGTGCGATCCCTCCATTGGGACGAAGAGGTGCAAACCTTTCCTGTTTTCCTGTTCCATCACTAACAGCTCGCAGTATGGAGTGCTAGTTACTGGCGGGGAAGACTCAAAAATCACTACTTGGCGGATCGACGATCCCATCCCCACAGTACCTGATCAACTGGACAATTCCATGGATTCAGAGCCGCCAAGCTTGAAACGGGAGTGGGACACCGCAATGGACGATGTGCAGACACACTCTGTAAGCGAGCAATCTTCGGGATGAGCAAATCATCACTAACATTCACTTCTAAGGATGGAAAACGGGCAAGACGATAACCTGCGCAAGCATAAAATGCCAGCACTGGTCTTGAGCTTGATGCTTGAAGCAACTAGAAAGAAGTCGGAGTGTAGGATGGGCAAGGATCTTCGTTCATAGAGCATGTGAACTAGACAACGGCGCCATTACTTCCATATAGCTGGGTGATTCATGGATCAACGCGTTCGAGGATTTGCATATGCATAGATGAGGCGCGTACAAGTGCAATGGAGAATAGGAAATGACAATGTTTTGTAGTAATACCCATATTGCATATAGTGACCTCGACTCGACGTGTTCCCTGTTCCGACTGCATGTCGGTTTTGTGAACTTCTTATACCTTGAAGCCACGAGACTTTCGGCGACCACGAGCACGCTCGAACTATGAACGAGACATTGAGGAAGCTGATCTCACATCTAGATCTTTGGAGGCTTACTTTGCGGCCCTTGGAGATGGTGTAGGGCTTCTTGTGCTTGTGAGGACCCATGCCAAAGTGCTTGACAGCCTCACGGCTGTTCCTCTTGCCCCGCAAGAGAACCGTATTGGAACCAGTGGGCGAGCGGAGTGCAAGTTGGTCCAAAGTCAATGCCTCTCCACCAGCCTTGAGGATGCGCTCCTTCGCTGCTTGGGTGAAGCGGAGGGCAGCAACAGACAATTTGGGGACCTCAAGCAGACGGATATCATCCGTGACAGTTCCAACAATCACAACGACCTTTGAGTCACGGTCGGGAGTAGCAGCTGTCTCCTTGACAATTCTTGACAACGAGACCGGAGGGCGGTTGATCTTCGATAGGAAGAGACGGTGGAGGATTGCCTGTAAGATTCGGAGATCAAGGTTAATTTCAGGGTATCAATCCTGGTCGGAATTCACGAGACCTTGTTAAATTTCGAGTCGGTACGGCGTGCGAGGAAACGGTACAACTAGAAGCCAGTTAGATGACTTGAGAGGGTCACAACGCGATTATACCTTGACGAGCAAGAGGAGGTAGGGATCCTCGCTCTTGGGTTCCGTGCGCTGGTTCTTCTTGACGTGGTGAGCCTTGATGTCGATACCCTACGCATAACAGCATTAAAAGAGACTTTTTGACGACGTCCGGCACGACGAGCTCACCATCTTGGTCTTGCCGATGTGTGCTGTTTCGGTATGTTGAGTGTGCGACGACGGAGGCTTACAAAACTGTACAGCACAGTGAAATAAGGTTCAGATTCACGGAGTCTGAACTTGAATCCCAACTTGGATACAAACACGCGCAAATTTCCTCTTCAAACTTCAACTGTCATGGTGCGTTCTTTTAGTTACTAGCCTTTGCCAGTCAACTCAACCTTTGACAAACAGTCGCAATACGGTGAAGCTACAGCTGCCCCAGTGGATCCTTACTCTGACGCTTACAACGCTCCGGCACCTGCTGCCTCGGAGTCTCGAGACCGCGATGCCCCTCCCGCCCGTGCCCGCTCTCGCTCTCGCAGCCCCGCCCGCAGTAACAATGGTTACAGGAGCCCTACCCACCGTCGCAGATCACCACCACCAAAACGACCCCAGCATGCTCCTATTGTACGTTCAGTTTTACTTGCATGTTTCAATGGCCTCATTCCGCAAAGCAGGCGCCTAACCCATCCGCTGTGTTGGGTGTCTTTGGTTTGAGTATCAGAACCCAAGAGCGCGACTTGGATGAAGAATTCAGTCGCTTCGGAAGAGTTGAAAAAGTAACCATCGTCTACGACCAAAGGGTAGGTGACATCGTTGCTTTCACATGGCGACCAACCCTTAACCCATTTCTTATAGTCCGACCGT
The DNA here is from genome assembly GCA_038092895.1 of Chalciporus pseudorubinellus. NCBI lineage: Eukaryota > Fungi > Basidiomycota > Agaricomycetes > Boletales > Boletaceae > Chalciporus > Chalciporus pseudorubinellus. The sequence goes on along the minus strand of JBBPRG010000195.1, from coordinate 2,228 downwards.
TCTCGTGGCTTCGGTTTCATCAAAATGTCAGCCGTTGAAGAGGCGACACGTTGCATCCAGGAACTTAACGGCGTTGTCAGTTGCCCCTAAACATGATATATCATTGATGCTGATAACGGCTGCAGGAATTAAACGGACGCCGTATCCGGGTCGACTACTCGGTCACTGATCGCCCGCACGCCCCTACCCCCGGAGAATACATGGGACATCGCCGCTCGCACAGGGACACATATTCTGGTTCTGGTCGTGAAGTCCGCGACTCATACCGTGACTCATACCGCGACCGTGACCGCGATTCTCGTCGCCATGACCGTGACAGGGATAGAGACCCCTATGGCCGTGATAACCGTGACTGGCGTGACCGTCGCAGTCCGCCTGCTCGTAGTGGACGTTACTCACCTGATTACAGGAGGCGTAGGAGCTATTCAAGAAGCCCCCCGAGAGGTAGCAGCCCTCGCAAGGACTTCGATGGCCCTTCCAATGGTGCCTCCAATGCCTCTAACCATGCTGAAAACGGTGGCCGCTGGTGAAGTACTTTGCGGCGCGGAATATGTCATGTTCTTCCTTCATCTGTGTTTCTGGCAAGGGCAAGAGGTCGAGCACGGACAAGTGAAGGGTTCATGGCGGTCAAGCTATCAACAGCCTTCAAGTTTCTCCAAAGTTTCTCGTTACTTCCTGTCTTGAAGAAGCCAGCGCCTGGTTCGATATATGTCAGAAAAAATCAAGTCTCTCAAGTTTTCTTTCGTCCTCTTGCTTGTATTCCCACCCATGCCACATGCCTTTCGTATCGCTCTACTACTTTGTGTTACTCTATCAAGTATTGGTGAAGACGCGCATGGCCAAGTTTACGATGTGTCGGTAATACATGCATGAAGGCTTGTCAAGGTTCCAAATGCAAGTTCCTCTGTGGTATGATCGACGGAGAAGGTTGGTAATTTGACACTGCTCGTCGCGATGACGGCTGGTTGCAGTGGAGCCCGGTCCGAAAATAATATGAGCAAGGCCACGAAGATCGGAGGCAGGGCCGTACCACGTTGGCCGCAATTCGACCCGATAACACGTTGGAGTGCTTGTCTGCCTTGCGAACCTCCACTTGTGGGGGTATGGTTGGTCGTTGGACGCTGGAGTTGGCCATGCCTTATGGGTCGATCTTGTATATCCTTGTAATCTTGTTACCCCTGCAATATTATGTTTCTTGCTTTCACTGTGAATGGGTGCAGGATGAAAACTTTGAGAGCGGAGACCAAGGTGGACCACCTGTCTTGTGAAATCCCTTGAAGAGAGGGGCACCAGCTCCGATTGTAAGTCCCCTGTGCTTACAACCATCTACCGACGACGTACTTGCAACAACAAAAAATTCTCTCCGCTGCAATATAGTACCAGTAAATAAAGCAAGAAAGAAACTGAAAAAACCGTCCACCACATCATGATTATGCCCATGTGCTGCTCACGATACGTAATAATACATATGTGTGTAATGTGTGTGGGTATATATAAGTTTTAAAAAAGAGATAGAGAACGGAAGAGCGCTGCTAGTAGTGGCAAGTGATGCAAGGACGTGAAACGACGTGTGTGCGTTGAATAGGAAATAGAAATACTGGTACTTGCGTCCGCGACTCGGTAGATCGATCGTTCTACTGTTGTTCTGAAACAAGAGGATGATGGCAAGCAAGTGGGACGTGATTCGGGGACGACGGCTGGACGTACACGTTAGCAGCGCCAATGACGCGACGCGGGAGACTCACTGACTCATGAAAGGGCGGGCTATCCTGCCACACGCGACACGATCGTCCCACCATGATCCAGGCCTCCCCCAGGGATGAACACCTGCGGTGTGTTCTCGAACGGAATCACCTTCCCCACCATGACCTCTTCCACCCCTTCCACGCCATCCACGCCACCCGCTACCGCCCTCTTCTTCCCCTTCTCCTTGCCCACCGCCCCGGGAAAATCAACAGGCCCAACGACTGGTCTCACCCCCGCCGTCTCCGCCAACCTCAGAACAGCACAAAGCGTATCATGAACATCGCTTCCCTCCCAATCAATATCCGACACAACGTTCACCCATGAGTAATTCACCGGTCTCGGTTTCAGTTTCGTCTTCTTATCCTTCCCGTGTCCGTGTGTGACGGTCTCGTGATACCCACTGTCCTCGAACGGGTGTTGTTCCTTGGCACCGCCGAGGCGGAGAGAACGAACTCCAGCGCGGAAGTTGTCGCCCGCGGTGG
>JBBPRG010000194.1:0-18227 GCA_038092895.1 Chalciporus pseudorubinellus | reverse complement strand
CGTGTATGTTAACAAATGTATTCCTCTGTTTAGCCCGCCACCCCTGTCAGTACGACCGCCCCGGCTGGGGCAACCTCAGCGTTCAAGAGTGGTTCGCCAGCGCCAGTTCTTACGTCCCAGCCTGGAGATGGTTATCCCATCAGTTCGACGCTGAACGCGACGAATCCCGGACCGGTTCAGTGGGCCACTGCTCAGCAGGGCCGACCAACGCTCACGGGTGGTCTCAGTGGTGGCAGAATCTCGGGTGAGTCCCTACTCATGTGGTGATATATTTTGTGGATGTGTGTGTGTATTGACGAGAACCGAACCGTACGGGATGATGTTTAGGTACTCCTTCACAAGTCGCCCGTGCAGATGACGCCACTACATCTCTAACATTGGACGATGGTCGGACGAGGAGAAAGAATACACCTGGTGATCAGAGTATGAGACGATCGATTCAAGACCTCGTTACGAGTATTGATCCAAACGTACGGATCGAGCCTGAAGTCGAAGACGTACGTCTCCTTTTTTTTTCCCGTCCTCTCTATGTCGATCCCCCGAGGTTGAAATGATTTCGTTGGGCGAACAGCTATTGTTGCAGATTGCAGACGAGTTTATCGATTCCGTCACCAACTTTGGGTGTAGACTTGCAAGACATCGGGGTGGAGATGCCCTCGAAGTGAAAGACCTTCAATTGCATCTTGGTACGCGACGCAGTTGTCATCGTTCTCGATTCGTCTATGTTGACATCCGTTCGGTCGTAGAACGAAATCACAACATTCGTATTCCTGGATTCGCCTCAGACGACACGCGTATATCACTATCGCAGGCGACTGTCGCTCCTGCTGTACCTGCTCCAGCCACCAAAAAGGCGGCGCAGGGTACGACGACGTCGCTCCGGAGTCAACGCTTGGCTCAAGTCCAACAGGCGAAACGGGAGGCCAAGTTGATATAAGTAGAGTTTTTCTAATGATGTTCCGGATTTTTCGCTTTTTTCTTTACCTTGCTATCGTTGTACCATGTATATTTACTCCTTGCAATATTACGATCGATGTATATCATCGAATAAGAGAAAGGCGAAGAGAAAAGACGAGAGTACCCCATTATCCCCGTGATAGGCTGATCCATATGTACAGAATAAGTTGATATCTATGTCTCTAGCTAAGCGGAAACGACAGCTAGTAAATGTCGACAAGCATCCAGCGCTTGCAAGCTTTGATCCTGGTCTAGGGAGAGAAATAGCTGAGACCTGCGCAGCTAAACTAATAAACAGATAGGCTGGTCGTTATGGGGTAACTGCGCAAGGGATCCCGTTCCGAAGAGATGCTATGGCGGTCCGGTGCTGACTGATCGCGAGCACGATGAAGGCGTGCCAGATAGCATGCGAGCCACCGCCGCACCAGTCAAGCCAGTGCGAGAAACGCTCGGATAGGAAACGCTCAGGCATGTGCGTCGCATAAAACACGAGGCCAGTGAGATACGAGAGCAGTGATGGATAGACAGGGGCTACGGTTGGGCCGATCGGTATCATGCTATACAAACAGACTGGGAGGAACTTACCGATGTAACGGAGCATCTGCCATGTCGAATGGAGGTGTGCTAACACAGCAAGGGGAGCGATAGCCGTGAATGCCATAGAAAGGAAGAAACCGATTCGAATATGCTAGTGGATAATGAATACCCTCTCTAGGCGGAAAGGCTCCGAGAAAGCTCACTCTATATTCGATATCATTGAACCACTTGAGGAAAGGGAAGATACTGCCAGCTACACCAGTGAAGAAGCAACATGCAAGGAAGAATTTCCCAAGGTTCGGATGACACTTGAATCCGTAGTATACAACGGTGCCGACGCTGGCACTGATCAACCTGTCAAAGCACGTTTAGCCACGTGGACTGGAACAGCAATATTTTCGTACCATCCGATACCGACGTAGTCTACTCTAGCGCAGAGATCCATACCGTCGTGATGGGCACATCCAGACATAGTGTGCCATACTACACTACTGAACAGGCAAACGAGTGCAAAGATGATGAACGCGGTTTCAGGGGTATCTTGAAGAGAGGAAGAATTATATATGGGAATACAATGTATTAGCCATAACAAGAAAGGGATAAGATGAGTATGGATATTGACTGGGAAGCTACGTTAGCGCGATCAAAAACAAAAAGAAGGAACACACGTGTTTCATTGTGTAATGCAAATAGAGACAAGATGATGAGTGGCCACTTTTCGAGTGGTATGAACCTGATGATAGGCATGCATGAGGAGAGCATGAGGAACGTGCGTGTGATGTAAACATACCGGTATCCTCTAGTCACAAACGGGTTGTTCTGCCACTGAGGCGGCAAGTCTACATAGTGGATGAGTTTGGAACCTTGGAGGGACTGCTTGACGGCGCGAGCAATATCAAGAGCCATGTCCTCTGCTTCGGTTACATCGTCGGACAACTCCGCCACGAGTTCCGACGACATAATAGACTCGAAAAGACCCGACAAACGTTTGCTCCCGGAAAGGGCATGTATGTCTGTTATGAGGACGTCCATGGACATGAGATGAGCATGTAAGGATTGCAACCGAGTCGATAAGGATGAGATATTGCTATCCGAGAAGCGGGGGCGAATGTCCTCCATGGCCGAGGTGATGTCAGCCAAGGAGAGAGAGAGCTGAGCGCACACGTTGCTCAAGGAAGGGACGTCTGGAAGCTCTGGGAGATGAGAGCGGACGTCCGACCTGATAGAATGAAGCATTTCCAGCGCATCCTTTGCCCAAGCGCGGGCATCTTCGACGGTGCATTCGCCTTTAATCTTGAGCGCCTCGGGTATAGCAATTTCAGAGATCGGCGACTCGAATTTGGAAAGACGAGCTTCTACGTCTTCGAGATAAGAAAGAAGAATTATTCTGAGAGCACCTAGAGACTGTTTGGCAGACATGGAAGAGAGGTCGAGAGCCTCGAGGGAGTGAGGGAGGCGGTGACAAGAGAGGACACGTGCATCATGTGTGTCTGCTAGTGAGAGTCGACGGCGATGGCGGAGACTGTTGGTGATGCTGCTCATCGTCGACGTCGTTCACGTCCAAGAGCAGAGCGAGACAATCATTCACTTCCGTTAGTCTAAATCATTCTCCCCTTTTAGGTATGATAGCCGGTCCGTCACGTGTGTCACGTCACCGGCCCCTCCGGGGCCTGCATGACTTGACTTGACTATGACATCGATGTAAGCTATAAAGTATACCAAGTCTTCGCCATACCCACTTGACCGCACTCAAGCACCCATGACAGTCGCAGCCAGAGTACCACAGTTGCTTGTAGTCGGCTTGGGCAACTTGCCACACCCAAACACCCGGCATAGGTCAGCATGCTTGAGCGAACCATTACAAGGAAGAACTCACCGAGCTCATTCCAGCGTCGGTCACCTCATAATAGACGCACTAGCTTCTCGCTTCGGAATCCGTCTATCTGCAAATAAAGCCTTCAATGGTTTCGCCGGTCGCTCTCAAGTCACACTTGGTGACTTGAACGTAGACCTAACCCTCTTCAAACCAAGTGTGTCCATCTTGCTCCGTCACAAAAGTCCCCGCCTAACACCACACTTTAGAGCCCCTGATGAACATCACCGGTCCAGCAATAGCCACTGCCCTCCGTCACACAGTAAAACTCCCAAGTGCCATGATCGTCATCCACGACTCGCTCGAACACAAACCAAAGATTCTCTCCGTAAAGTTCGGTGGATCTGCAAATGGACACAATGGCGTCCGTAGCGTTATATCATCCCTTGCAGGCGATCCCAATTTTTACCGGTTCCGCATAGGAATCGGTCGTGACGGAGACGCGGGTACTTATGTATTGAACAAATTGCCTGCAGACGAAGGAAATTACTGGGACGTTGGTGCTGGAATGGACTTGGTTTGCAATGAGCTCACAAAGATTGCTTTGAAACCACCACCAACTTGATACCATGGTCGCCCTTTCGCGCGTCCGAGTAGTTGCTCAAACGCTCATCCCCCGCCGGACAGCATACAGCCATTCATGTATAAGCAACAAGCGCACCTCAAACCCGCATAGATGCACTTGCTACCTTAGGACACTCTTAACGAAAAAGTAGACGTGCAGGTCACCGAGGGTGCAGGTCATCAAATCATTGGTTGACATCACAATATGTATCTCGTAGATATCTAGAGGCTGGAGTAATAACATCCAAAAGGTCCACAACAGAGCAATAGAAACAACACAAACATGTGACTATGTACACACTCGGTAACAGTTAGCCATAAATGATTATCGACAAACGGGATATGCGTAGAGGACCAATAAAATCATGCAGATACGTTTAGAATGTGATGTTGACGATGCCGGGAATAGCGGGCTCAGACCGTGTTGTAAACTTGTGTCTAAGGGTCGGATTGTCAGCTCAGCACTCAACTGTGATTCGGTCGATGAGACGGAACACTTACATTTTGGCAAAAGCGGTAAGAGCGTCCTTTGCTTCTTTTGGCTTACCCTTCAGGGGTTTTTGTCTGTTGATCACAGCTTGAACGGTCATGGGTCCCGCATCTTCTCTTTCAAGAATCATGCTCATGATCGCGGATGTGATGACGTATTGGACTTCTGTGGCTGACTTATTCTCCAAAGAAATTTTGGCCATTGGTGGATCCTGAGGGGGTTCTGTCGAGAATTCAATCTTCAACTGCCATCCGTTATCGAAGAGGAAAAAGGACGACAAACCAGAGAATTTCGTCTTGGCTATCCTAGCCTTAACAGCACTCAGCGTCTTTTCCGTATCATCGAGCTCTTTCTTGATGGCTCGTGCGTTTCTAGAGTCCGGATCATCCTCAGCGTCCAACTTGCTTTGGAACCGACCCCGGGCATTTTCCAGCTCTTTGACTTGGGAGAGCAAGAAAGCGTGACGTTTCTCCTCGGCAGCCTTTTGGTCTGCGGTGAGTTCCCTTGGCGTGTCATTCTGATCCTGTGTCACCGGGTCATCTGCTGCAGGAGCCTCCCCAGCGGCAGGACCATCCGGAACACCCGCAAACTCGGTGAACGGGGGAGGTGGAGAACGGCTAGGTGCGGGCACATCAAATAGGGAGTTCTTTCTGCTCGTATCTCCCTTGTCCGCACCGCGTTGAGCTTCTGCATTTAGAGGATCAGGCTCGCTGGTCAGAGGTTGCTGTTGCTGTTGTTCCTTCGGTGCTGGTGCTGGTGGGGGTTCTGGGTCTATTACCTTTGACGGCTGCGTAAACACACTAGCTGGGGGATCGACCTGAGCGGGTGTGGGTAATTGAGGTTCGGGCCCTTGGGCAGCGTCCCCCATATTGCTTTTACCACTGACTGACTCAGCCTTCCTTTCCACAACTGGCTCCAGCCGTGTCACAGCTTCTTTAAGAGGGATTTCCGGCGCTCCAATGTCAATAGAATTCTTGAGCTTTGAGTTCGTCCTCGAACTCGTGGACAAAGTCCGAGTGTTGGACGTTATGGAGGTGAACGACGCAGAGATGAACGACGCAAACGAATTTTTGGAAGGAGCAACACCGAGCTCAGAAGTGGCTTTGTCGACGAGACCGAGGGCATTTTCCCGCAGCGCACTCCGGGGTTGAGGCTGGTCGAATACGCCGCCGATCACGGATGCAGCTCTGGATTCAGGGAGGGGGACTTGCTCCGGCACGCGTGATGCTCTGTCGAAGTCGAAGTCGGGAATGTCGGGGAGTACGTCAAGGACTGGGGGAGGGTCAAGGATGGATGCAGGCCGAGACTGTGTAATGGTAGATGGGCCTGGTACAGGCTCGGGATCAGACGAGGGTTCATATTTAGGTTCGGGGAGAAGTTCGGGGATAGGTGTAGTTTGGGTAATGGTTATCCAGTCATCGGGTATCGTGGGTGGGTCATGGCGTGAAGGGTCGTCGATGGTTTCAATCAGTGCTGCTGCTGCCACTGTTGCAGACGCAGCAGCAGCTACGGCGGCAACATCGACCACAGTTTGCGCTTTTTCAGTCTGCGTGACGGTCATCGTGGTATTTCGGTGGGTAGTAGCTCGTGTTTGTGATGTGACGACATGAGTGGCATCTACGCGTCTGGTTTCTACGATTTCTGCGTGTTCTCGTAAGGGTATCAGGGCAGGCGAAGGACCTGGGTTCGTAACGACACGGTCGCGGAAGCCAGTGACCTCCGAACCTATCTCAGACCATCCTGAAGCGCCGGGGAATGCACCTGGAGGACTTCGTCCAGGTCTCCGCGACGGCCCTGGCTCAGTTGCTGGTGGAGGAGCTGGTGAACGAGAGGGTGCAGCTCTGTCGCTCCGTATCGAACCTGATACGACCGTCGCAGACGAACGCGATTGTTTGAACAAGTTGACGCTCGGAAGATCGTTTTTGATCCTGATACGTGGGACGGCTCTTTTGACGTGACGAACGTCTCTGCGTACATGACGATATAATCGTCGTAAACCTGAATCGCGCCAGACAGAGGGGGCGACGTCCGCTAGAAGCATACCCAACACCGCCCAAAGGGCGACGAGGGCGAAGCGGAAGAGTGATTGCGTGAAAAGAAAATCGACGAATATTCGGAAACCGACGCCGATGTAGGGGTCGAAGGAACGGGGCTGTCGTTGTACAAAGTGGTTGAGGACCACGCCCTCCCAGAGTCCTATTACGACTCCTGAAATCAAAAGATGAGGAATGAAAAGATGGTGTAGAAGAGTGGATTGAACTCACCGCCAATTCTCTCATCTTTGTCAGTAGCGATGTCGACCACGACGCGAAGGACGAGACCAACACCAATGGCAATTATGCTCTCCATTGATGTTACCGTGGATATGACATTCCGGGTATACGAGTAGTCAGAGGCAAAGGAATATACGGAGGCCAGGATGGAATTTGAGACTGATTAGACTCGGCCTTGTAGCTGGAGTGGTCTAAGTCAGTTTCGTACTTGGCGTACAAACAAACATTGAAACAATGTTTGTACACCTTGACAGTCCATGGTCATCAGGTTCTTGAGAAACTGCACTCGTCGGCGAGTTTATGACCAGCACGAAATTCCGCTCCGAGTCCACAAATTATATTAACATTTCGAACACTAATTAGACAGGAATATGTACACTACAAGGTGATTTCAGCAATGACAGATAAATATCAGATCCTAGATGGTATAATTTATACAATCTGCAACTTTCAAAAAAAGAACCCCCAAAGTGCCAGTGCAGTCAAGGATACCAACGCAACAAGTACCCTGGTGTCCTCACCAGCAGTACTCCTCTCGAGGACGAGCCCAAGCCCGCTGCGTTTCTTCACACCAGGAACCAAGTCGATGGTGTAATAGTATTTCTTGAGCTTCCGGTCAGTTCGAGACGCACTGCCAAATGAGATAGTCGGTATAAGTAGAGGTAAAGGGAATGACTCTAAGGAGGAAATGAGCGAGGAAGGAACCCGATGCTCCGTGCACATCACTGAGGTTGGTAACCCGTGTTCGTCTGTTCTGAGAACGTAATTTCCGGTCTCGGAATATGGATGGTCTGGTTCACCATTGGTACGAGCTACCTCCGAGGCGAAGTAGGCCGGATGTGGGAAATCGGGCGGGATGAAGGTGATAGAAAAGGTGTGCAGTCGTGGAATAGTGCGTGCAATTGTAGCGGCGCAAACTGAGAGTGGATCTTCGTGCTTAGAGCGGACAAGGGTCGCTCGGAGGTGCCGTAAGCGAGGAAGGGCGCGGGCTGCTTTAGCAAGCGTGTCCTGCGACAAAGCGCCTGATGAGTTGCAAGAAAGTAAGGATGGCAGGATAACGCACAATTGTAAATGAGGACCTGCGAACGCAAATCACCTCAAGTTTTGTGAGACCAGGACAGGCATGCGCGATTGACCGAATCAAGCTACCACCCTCGTAGGCTGATTGGAACACGAAGCAAACACGCAGTTCAGTGAGAGATCTCAAGCCTCTCAGGACACCTGCAAGAAGCAAAGGAGCAAGGTCTCGGATAACCAGGGGCTCATCAATCGCAACGCTTGTGATCTGGTGATGAATAGCGGCAAGACCTTGAAGCTGTTCTATGGCACCACTGAAGTGAGTGAGCTCTGATAGTGAACCTGGTTCAAGAGAGCTGAGAAGTGCCGGATTTAATGCTGCACGTGACGTGCGAAGAGAACGCAAGCGAGGGTGTGCCTCTAGAAAAGCGACAAACGGGGGCTTTACATCTGGGCGGGGATCCAAATCAAGGAGGATATCCCCTAGGGAGAGTGTATGCAGCCGAGGCCAGCGTGCATGACAAAGTGGACGAACTGCTGGCACAGAGGCGAAAGGTGCTCCACTAATGTGTAATTCCTCGAGGTCCGGAGAGCGACGGATGAGCATATCCCATAGTCGAGATTCAGCGCGAAATTCTGCGACTAATGAAGATAATGCGGGCTGAAAGGTAATTTGTAACACGCACCTTGAATCTCAAGATCGGAGAACCTTTCATAAAATCCTCGCTTCACGTTGAGGATGAAGGCCCGTAGGTCTTTGAATTGGAAGAGCTGGGTACACAATCAACGAGAGTCCAGACAGATGTATGCGATAGGACAGACTTGGCTATGGCTCTCTGGAAGCTCGGCACCGTATGAAGTGCCGATGGTTGTCAGTCGTGGACATCTGGAGGAAAGATGATAAAATTATCAACATTACACGTAAAACGTGTATCTTACAATATTCGCAATGTGAGCCACATGTCATCGCGTTGGGGGATTTCCTCGGCATCCCAGATAAACGTGTGGAGCGCATCAAGCGCGGGGGCCAGACGTTGGACAAGAGAGGAAACAGTGAAGCCGTGGATGTCCAGTGAATGTACCTTTGAACTTGGGGGGAAGCTGACAAGGAGCTTCTGGATGTGACGAGCAATATCAGGACGTCTAGTGAGCATTGTCAATGTTGAATTGCATTGCTCCATGTTATCAAGCTGCACATCGGAGTAGAGTGCAGGGCACAGAGCCGAGAAGAGATACTTATTCTAGAGCGAGATATGAACCCCAAGGTGACTGTTGTGAAAACAAGACTGACCGACAGTGCAAGTCGCATGACGTCCCCCCTGGAGTCCAAGTGGCCCGCAACTTCGTGCAGGAGATCAAATGGGAGGTTCGCAAGATTCATTTTGGAAGCAAAATAGCTCGTGGCTGATGTACTCGCAGAGGACATACAGAGTTGGACAGAGAAAAAGAGTGTGAGGTTGAAACTTGAACGGGACCCTGGCTGTGGCCCTGTTATTAGCTACCTTGGTGCACCAAGTAAGGTGCCATTAGTCAGACCGCCGAGATTCATGTCAATACAATTTGTCAATGTTTCAAGTTTCGACATCGGCTCAGTAGGATGGCAGATCGCATGACGATGCATTTGGGGGCACAGTGCAACAGAGCGCAACTTGTAAGACGCAAGCGAGATTTTTCTCCCAGACTTGAACACTACTCACACTAACTCGAGTCACAGGATTGCATCTTGAAGAGGCTGACCCCCAACAATCGTTGTGTACGAAGGCTAGCTGCGTGCTCACTAGCACTGGCACGCTCCTCAAGCATGTGTGTCTCCCTCTCACAATGCCGTTTCTCGTGTTATAGGACGTAACTTGCAACAGCTTTCGACTAGCTATACAGCAGTTCTTTCCTGTAGTCAAACTTTCGGAGAGCTATGGCAGTACTACCTGCCAAATCAGACTTGTCCGCTCGGCCCGGCAATTAACTCAGATGCTCAGATCCCCCCTAAGAGTATGTAGTCACGAGGCATACTTACGCTCTAATATGATATAGGGAGCGGTCACCCGTATTTTCCTCGTACCTCCATCAAATCTTCCCCGTCCGAGTCAGACCTCTTCTTATCATGACCATCTCGCCTCCTTCCCGCACTCTCCCTACCCTCGAAAAGCTAGGGAGCAAACTTGACCCGGACGTCAATGTGCAGGTCATCGCTAATGACTGGTTCACCAAGTTTGCTACCGCAGTCGGTCGCAAGGACGTACCGGCCATTGTAGATTTGTTTCTGGATGGCGTCTTCTGGCGCGACATGCTTGCCCTCACTTGGGACTTCCGCACTTTCGAGGGCAAGAACGCGGTTTCCAAATTCCTTGAGGACCAGCTCAAGGTCTTCGACCCTCAGGCGGACACTTTCATTCTTCGAAAGGACCTCGTAGAGCTCCAACGGCCATACGATGACATCGCTTGGATCCAGGCCTTTTTTGATTTCGACACCAATGTGGGCCATGCCTCAGGCGTATTCAGATTGGTTCCTCTCCCGGATGGCTCGTGGAAGGCCCACACCGTTTATACCAACCTAGAGGATTTGACGAGCTTCCCAGAGCTGATTGGTCCTCTCAGAGACTACCAACCAAACCACGGAAAGTGGGCTGGTAAGCGTGAGAGGGAAAGAGAATTCCTTGATGAGGAACCCGCCGTGGTCATAGTTGGCGGAGGGCAGAGTGGCTTGGATGTTGCGGCTCGTCTGAAGATGCTAGGGGTCAACGCGCTTGTCGTTGAGCGGAACCAAAGAATAGGTGATAACTGGAGGAAGCGTTACGCTGCCCTCTGCTTGCATGACCCAGTTTGTAAGTCGACTCCAATAATTCTTCTGAACGCTGTGAATATATTGCTAAATCTAACTTCGCAACGTAGGGTACGACCATATGCCCTACCTACCGTAAGTTTGACACCTTTGCAAAGTCATCCATTGCCTACGCGAATTATTTTTAGGTTCCCGCCATCTTGGCCTGTCTATACTCCGGCATTGAAGCTGGCCGACTGGCTTGAGTCCTATGCTCATTCAATGGAATTGAATGTGTGGACCTCAGCCTCCGTCACCTCGGTCGTAAAGGAAACTGGGGGCAGTGGCAAACGTTGGTCTGTTGAAGTTGAGCGCGAAGATGGACGGAAGCGAACTTTCAAGGTGAACCATGTTGTATTTGCGTTAGGCATCGGTAGTGGCATAGGCAGGATCCCAGATATCCCGGGACAGGTAAGAATCTTTCGAGTTCATTGGGAATGATTTACCTATCACCCAGAAAGGATGATTTCAAGGGTCAGATTCTGCACTCGAGCAAACACGACCTTGCAACGGATCACTTAGGGAAGAAAGTAGCGGTCATCGGCTCGTGCACGTCAGGTTCGTGGTCTAACCAACATAGTGTGCCATGATCACCTGGGCTTATCGTGAACAGCCCACGATATTTGTGCGGACTATGTGGAGCATGGTGTCGGTAAGTCGCATACATTGGTTGGTCGAGAGACTAGTGTCTCACTGGCCCGTCAGACGTCACCATGGTTCAACGTGGTCCCACCTATATCATGTCAACAAAAGAAGGAATGCCTCGCTTGTTAGGTGCGTAAACCCTCTTCCTCCCTTTTCTCTTGCTTACGAGTCCTTTGTTTTAAAGCTCTTTTCTGGCAGGGCGGTCCCCCCACTGATGTTGCCGATCGCGTATCTGCTTCATACCCAAACCACTTTCTCACCCTTGTACACCAGCGTCTCTCACAGGAAATCGCCGAGGCCGATAAGTACGTTCCTGTCTCCCAGCCTATCCAGTTTCTTCTTAGTGTATCTACTCCAGAGAACTTCTTGACGGTCTCCGCAAAGTCGGATTCCAATTGACCTTTGGAGACGATGGCGCCGGTTTTCTCTCAATGGCATGGCGAAAAGCCGGAGGCTACTATCTCGGCAAGTTCTCCCAAACGACTTTTAGCGCGTGTTTACGGTAATAAATCAAAAATCTCATTCTTTCCCAATGCAGACGTCGGCGCTTCTCAGCTGATCATCGACGGGAAGATCAAATTGAAGAGTAGCGGAGCCATCAAGACGTTCACTCCGACGGGCCTACTCTTCGAAGATGGCTCTACTTTGGACACTGACGTCGTTGTCTTCGCAACCGGGTGCGTCATGGCGCTTCCTTTCCCGTTTCCTCTACTTTTTGCGGACGATGTCGAGAGTTTGAGTCTGATACACCCATCGTTCCACAGGTACGCCGACGCTCGCAGCGTATACCGCAACCTCATCAAGGACACAGAGCTACACGACCTCATCCAGCCTATCTGGGGTCTCAATAAGGAAGGCGAGCTCAACGGCGCTTGGCGCGAGATAGGAGGACGCGGGGAGAGCAAGGCGCTTGCCGGCCTCTGGTGCATGATGGGGAATCTCGCTCTGTGTCGGTTCCACTCGAAGCATCTTGCCTTGCGTAAGTACGCGGTAGCGATTCGTTGGATCCGAGGATCATTTTTCGTTGACATGGTTGATCGGCAGAAATCAAAGCGCTCGAGGAGAACGTATTCGGAGTTCGTTACTAGGAATCAATCTACAGAGGGGAAGCACCTTATTGAATATTTATATTTGGAGGAGGGATGAACTTATATGTGTATTGAACTCTGGGCATGCCAAGGAGCAACTTGGACTGGAACATTTGATTGAAGTGGTTCTATCCAAGATGACTTTCGCGGAGCCATCTTGTGGCGTTTGACACGTTTGACAAGACTCAAGTTAAACCAGCAAAGAACTCCGAGTCAACCATTTTGCACATGCAAGGCTTGTCGCCTTCTACTCTACAACACATAAACAACCGTACCATGCCTGACACATTGCAGAAACGACAACACTGGTAACACAGGCATGACGCCGAAAATTGCGAGTACACAGGATATAACAATAAAGACGCGATAAAAAAAATTGAGAATGATCCAAATGACGAGATTCAAGTAAAGGAGCGTTTTTTTGTAAAGACCTGATTTGCGCCAGTTGCCATTGCTCGAGGGCTAGAGAGAGGGACGCGAAATAAGCGAAATGAAAGGAATATGTGCGAAACAACGGTGGGGAAGGGATGTTTGCGAAAGAGGTAAGAATTTTGATGCGACGAGTGACGAAAGCTTGGACGTGAATTTGATGCGATAACGAACGAGAACTCAGGAAGTAGAACGATGAAAAGCTTGCGGAGAAAGGAGGCTTTTTTAACAGGTAATACGTTCCCTTTTGACCAGGAACGAACGATTCGGAGGTAGTATGGTGTATCTGAGGAGACGTCAGATAGTGTTGAGATCCAATGCATCCACCATACCTTGGAGCTTTGGGATCTAGCCTTTCGAGGAGGAAGCAGTCGTGCTAGATTTTCTCCTTGTCTCGGAGCTCTTGCGACCGCCCAAGACAGAGGCAACGGTGTTCATCGAGATCCTGTTCCCTTGAACCTTCTCACTGGTGCAAGACACATATGTCGACACGCCAGACCTGCCGCTAATCGAAGCGGACATCGTAGACCGAACCGTTGTACTTGCGCTCCACCGGGAACTCAGGGGCATTTGCGCAGCCTGAGGAGCTGGCAGAGTCGGCGAACTAGGGGTGTTGGGACATTCGGGCTCTTCACCCCCTTTGCTAAGTGACTGGAGGAGGAGTTCCGCAAGGCGAGCTTCATCCCCGAACCCCCTGTCCCTTTCGGCTTCTGATTCTGAACCTCGAGGTTTTGGAAGTGGAGGGACAGGTAACAGTGTCCGAGACGAATCTTGGTGCACAAGCTGCTTTCTCCCTCTGGCACGAACCTTTTTCCCTTTGCGTTTCCCTCCCTTGACGATGGAACGAGGTGCAGGGAAACGATATTGCAATCCAATTCCATTGTTTCCGTTCCATCCGACATCGACTTCATCGAGCCCAAGGCCGACGGGTGGAAGGGGAGGCGGAGGCGGAGGCGAACTAGCGAAAGGGTCGTGCAAGGAGAGGAAATCAAGCGGAGAGTCAGATACACGGCGGGTAATGGAGGGTTTTGGCGTTCGTGGCGTAGGAATTCCGGCAAGAACCTTGTCCGAGTCGTTCTGGATCTGTTCTTGTCGAGGGGACGTCAAATCCTGCCGCTCTGTGTCCGGAGAATACAACCCCGGCCGAACAGGAAGCACTTTTATGCAATCGAGTAAGTCTATAAGTCGGAAAATAGCAAGAATGTGCATCTTACTCTGAATGATAACCAAGACCGCGATCGCCCACAGAAGAGTGAAAGCAGCGTCCGCGACGAGGATGTACGGTGGGAGTCTATTGGGCCAGGTTGAACTGCCTGCGAGTATACTTCCAGCGATATTCAGGGCAGAACTGATTGTGGCGAATATCTGTGCGATTGTGAGGGCTAATGGGAATGAGATGGGATTTTGAGCTGTTCCCTCATCAGTATCCTCATCGACGTCACATCTCCGAGTGAGAGTTAGAGAGAGAGGAAGGTCGGCAATTGATGATTTAGCCGTAGGAGAGCTCGTATGCGCAGGTTGATCTTGCGAGGCAAGGGAAGCAGGGAAGGGCCAGGTGCCGGGGGTAGGGGAGGATACACGGCCGACCTGCTTTCTGGAAAAGTTGTCAGTTGGCCGAGATTTCTCAACATCTGTGACCGCTAGAGCTTTGGCACGGTGTGGCCACGAAATGACCGTTGTGCATACAGCAAGAAAGAGGAGGAGGATGCGTGATACGAGTGCCAATGCAGCTGGGAGGAGAAAAGGACTGCCCGGGATCAGAGCGGAGACCAGCTCTGATTAGATACGACATCAGAGATGTATTAGTAGTAGAGAAAAGATAGTAAAGTGACGCACCGCAAATGACAAGGATGGAAGCCAATGACAGGAAGAATGTGAGGAAAGATGGGGGCAGGGCGGGGCTGTGAGAGGCAGGACGGAGAGCGTATATAGAAATCGCGGACACTGGACACAAGAGAATTAGTGCCGGGAAGAGCGGGCAAGTGGCGACGGAGTGACATACGTGCGGATTCTAAAATGTTTGCGAAAGCTTTGGCCACAATCCTGAGGGGTTCGCCGCACGCAGTGCTCAATCCAGTCCCGCCAGCGACGGCAGCCAGAACAGCCAGCAGGACAAAGACTGCAGACTTTACGGAGGTATATCTCTGAAACTGCCAGTTGTAAACAAATAAAACAAGGGATATCACGGGAATAGGGAGGAGGAGAGCGGGCGAGACGACGTCGAGAGACGCCATAGACAGGGGTGATAGATAAAGGAGCGACAGAGAAAAGAATGTCGGTAGAGAACGAAGTTATGAGAGGGGACTTGAGAGATGGAAAGAGCGAGAGAGAAAGGATGAGAGGGCGGGGGACTGCTTCTTAGCTTCGAGGACGGGGAGAAGAACTCGGCGCTCGTTTAGGAAACTGTCGTAGTTTGGCACATCCATTGCCACTTCCTGTCCAAATCCGCAAAACTCGCCAGCAACATGTCACGACTCGCTCGGGTCGTTAGTAACGAGGACAGCCTGGGTGTACTCGGTCATTGCAACCAGAGTACACTTGGTGCACACCTTGCGGAGCAGCTCGTCATGGTCACGGTGACCTTGCGTGTTCTTCGGATGTCGGTCGCTATTGCCTGCTTCTGCGATCTTATCAGTTGTCACCACATGCCCTCAGCGTAAAGCCGGATGCACCAGTCTCATAGTCCGATCTGCAAGCCACAGGATGATCATTAGTGTGCTTGCATTAGTATGGTTACCGGAGCGCCCTGCTTCGCATATCACGATTTGAGCTTGATTCGGTGCGCATGATGAAAGCACAGCCACACCATTAACCGTCAAAGCGCTGTATTAGCTGGCAAATCATCGACAGAAATTCCAACAAATTTCAATAAATAGGAACCATGAACTAGGAGGAACATATGGACAGTATTCTGAGTTGGTGGACATGTTCTATAGACTTTGGAGCGCAAGTAGGGTTACGCGAGGGTACACCTAGGCCTAATCCGACGTCTCGTCAAGCATGATCACGACACTGGCCAAGAAGGCACTTACATATCCAATTCTGAAGTAACAAAAAGCGCTTTGGTGAACGCAGTACATCATGAGATCAATCAACTAGCGTGGAAACAGGTTAGCGCGCAAACAGGGCGGGTGTATGGCCACTAACTTAGTGCCTGGGTTGACCCCTCTCAGAGGAGGCACCCGTCTGCTGGCTTCCCTGGCCTTGGTTGGGGGCTTGTTGACCAGCTGCTTGGCGTTTCTCTTGGTCCTTGGCCTCCTTGTTAGCCTTGTACTTTTTCCAAGCCCAGGAGACGATCATGATGGTAGAGTGCGAAGAGTGAGTGGTGCGTTTGAGAAGAGAGGACGGTTGGGAAGGGTTCAGTGTGACAGCTCCCCTTTTATCCCCGTGATAGGCTGTGGTACGCGACGATCAGCACTATTTCTCTTTAGTATACTTATTGAGACCCTGTGCAACCCGCAGTGATGGAAAAAAATGAAATTGGTTATATGGGCGTTCAAGTGGACCAAACCTTACATAGTTGTGAAACCCATCTAGTAGTTGCGATGTCGCCAATATCAATTTGTGATGTGTTGTCATGGTCTAGTGGGAATAGCTACAGCTTGTCGTTACCAGCAAACGACTGTGGACGTCGATGGTCCACCACGATATCGATGGGAGCGGTGGAGCCTGAGTGCCGTAAGGAAATCAGGAAGGGCGGGTGGGTCGCGCCTCATTGGCAACATGCAGCACAGATTCAGATATGGTGCGTGTTCCACGCTCCTGTGAGCTTGTAATGCAAGTGAATGTCTGCTCGTGATGATGATAGTCGGTTGACCTTCTACTTAGTTACTTAGTAGGGAATCCTAGGGATGTTCAAACGTTGGTCGGTAAGCACCGGCAAAGTCCGAAAAGAGTACCATCGCGTGGCAGTCCAATTCAGGTTTGTAGTTGGTTCGCCAGAGTGCTGCAACTCTCCCCAAAGCCTCTCCCCAGGTCACTAGCACTCCTCTACCACGAGGACAGTGTCTTATCCAAATCTTTTTTCATATTCGCCCTTTTCATTCTTTCGTACACCCCATCATAGACCACCACAACCAACACCATCCACACACGCGCAACAATGTCTGACTTCATTCCTGCTCCTCCGGCAGGCCCTGCCTCACTGGCAAACGGCGAAACACCACACCCGAGCACAAGTCTCAAAGCAGAAGTCGCCAGCTTACCAGCCTCGACTTCAAAGCTCAACGGACACATTCTCAACGGACCGTCAGAGCGGATACAAATAATAGACGACGACAAGAAATTCACGTGGGTTTTGTTGTTTTCTTTTATGGCGCGGGTCTGTCTTTGGTTTGCATGACCCGCCAGTTTCCCGACCTTGATAGTGCAGGGCTGACCATGAAGCAGTCCAGACCTTTCCGCCCAGATTGAACGATGGGGTCTCCGCGACACGGGTTTCAACTATAACATTGTGGCTGTCTTCGGTTCACAATCCACTGGAAAGAGTGCGTCTGTCTCCGTCCCTTATACATACCTCATCTGCCGATTCACGTGTTATGGTCTACCGCCTACTTACAAAAATTTTGCGAAATGAACAGGTACTCTCCTGAACAGACTATTTGGGACGACATTCGATGTCATGGACGAGACGCAGCGACAGCAGACAACCAAGGGTAAATTAGTCTCCACATTGATTGTTAGACCCCGTTTCTTACGCAAACTTTGATTGTGAATATGTGATAGGCATATGGATGTGTAGAGGCAAGGGAATGAGTGTTATGGTCATGGACGTAGAGGGTACCGATGGTCGCGAGCGAGGGGAGGACCAGGTGCGTTCATGATCCTGAGCGCTACGGATCATCCGGAATGACGTCATCCCAGGACTTTGAGCGCAAATCTGCGCTGTTCTCCCTGGCTTCCTCAGAAGTTTTAATCATCAACTTGTGGGAGCACCAAGTCGGTCTTTACCAAGGTGCCAACATGGGTCTGCTCAAGACTGTCTTCGAAGTGAACCTCGGCTTATTTGGAAAGCGGGTCCAAGAAGGCCCTCAGTCGCGGACCCTCCTTCTCTTCGTCATCCGAGACCACTTGGGTGTGACGCCGCTCTCTAACCTCCAGAACACCCTCACCGCCGACCTCACCCGGATTTGGGATTCACTGTCGAAACCTCCCGCTCTTGCACAAACCCAACTGTCGGACTACTTTGATCTGGCATTCACCGCTCTCCCACACAAGATTCTCGAGGCGCAGAAATTTGAGGACGAAGTTGCACAACTGAGAGAGCGCTTTACGACGAAAGGACGCGCGGATCACGTCTTCAAAGATGTTTACCACAAGAGAATTCCCGCCGACGGTGTTGCTGTGTATATGGAGAACATCTGGGTACGTCGGTGACGGTCCTAATGGATGATACTCTGCGCTAACGTATTCGAAAACCTCAGGAACAAGTCCAGACCAACAAGGACCTAGACTTGCCTACTCAACAGGAGCTCTTGGCACAATTCCGTTGTGATGAGATCTCTGCCACCGCCCTTTCTGAGTTCAACGAACAAGC